>QEPC01010034.1:11366762-11409032 GCA_003113815.1 Sphenodon punctatus | reverse complement strand
TTCCCCATTAAGCCATGTTTGTCAACATGCCCTGTAATTCTGTCCTTAATGATGGTTTCCACCATTTTGCCTGGCACAGACGTCAAGCTTACTGGTCTGTAGTTTCCAGGATCACCTCTGGATCCCTTTTTAACTATCAGGGTTACATTTGTCACCCTCCAGTCCTTGGGTACAGTGGCAGATTTTAGCAACAGGTTACAAATTACTAACAGTAGGTCTGCAATTTCATATTTGAGTTCCTTCAGAACTCTGGGGTGAATGCCATCTGGCCCTGGTGACTTGTTAGTATTCAGTTCGTCAATTTGTCCTAGAACAGCCTCCAACGTCACATTGATTTGTAACAGCTCTTCCAATTCCTTGCCCACAAAGCAAGGATCCGGCGTGGGTACCTCCCCAAAATCCTCCGCAGTGAAGACCGACGCAAAGACAATGTAAGACCTAACTGTTCCGCCAGGCCTTTCCCGAGGGAGATGGGGTGGGTGGGTTTGGGTAGGGTAGGGGGGGGATGGGGTTTTATATTGTTTTTTAATTGAATCATTGTTTGTTTTAAAGTTTTTACTATGCTGTTAGCCGCCCCGAGATGCCTGAGGCAGGAGGGGGCGGCATAAATTTTTTAATATAAATAAATAAATAAATAAATACAAGAACTCATTCAGCTTCCCTGCAATGTCCTTATCCTCCCTGTGCGCCCCTTTTACTCCCTTTTCATCTAATGGCCCAACTGACTCCCTAGCAGGCTTCTTGCTTCTGATGTATTTGAAAACCATTTCAGCTGGTTCACTTATGCAACTGGATCAGTTCCGGAATACTCTGGGGGAGATATCCTCTGATCTCGATGTCCGCCTGCTCAATGACCTCGTTGCTTTTTGGAACACCTGGCTATCTGGGGGCATCGACTGGGCAGCTACCAGGTGTCCACTCCCCGTGCATTGGAGCCGCACGTCCCCATGGCTTATGGAGGACCTGAGGCAGCTAAAGTAAGAAGGGAGGCGGTTAGAGCAACGGTGGCATCGCACACATGCTGAAGACGACAGATTGCGGCCCAAAGCTAGTTTGAAAGCCTATGTGGTGATGGCGTGAAGGGGTTCTTTGCTGCCATCATAGCCTCCATGAAATCTCACCCGGCAGAGCTCTTCCAGGTTGTCAAGGGGCTGGTCAGTCCAGCCTCTCCCCACCTGGAAGCAGAAATTTCCCAGGCCTGCTGTGATAGATTTATTGATTTTTTCCTGAATAAAATTTCTTGTATTCACCATGAGTTTGCCGCTGCATTTGATACAGTGGGGAGAACCAGAGGTTCTAAATGTCCTGGTTTGTCTTGCTTTGTGGGATCAATTTTGGGCAGTGACCCCTACCAATGCGGGGAATGTTCTGGGGGCCCGTTAGAGCCACACCTTGTGAATTAGATTCTTGCCCATCCTGGTTGGTTAAGGCCAGGTGCTGGCATGGGTGATCAATGCCTCCCTTTGGGAGGGCAGGGTTCCAGGGTCTCTTAAGGAAGCTGTGGTGAGACCCTTGCTCAAAAAAACATCACTTGACACGGACGCCCTTGCCAGTTAACCTGTCTCTAACCTTCCCTTTTTAGGGAAGCTTATTGAATGGGGGGTGGCCCAGCAGCTTTAAGATCATCTTGAGTGGGCCCCCTATTTCTGGACCCCTCACAGTCTAGCTTTCGTCTGGAGTATTGCACCGAGACTGCGCTTATGGCCTTAGTCGATGACCTGCACCGTACTTTAGATCAGGGACAATCAACTCTTCTGGTCCTGTTGGACCTATCGGCTACTATTGATACAGTTGCTCATGTGATGTTGGTGACTCGTCTGTGGGACCATGTCGGGGTGGGGTGGGATTGTTCTTGAATGGTTCCAATCATTTCTGGCCAGAAGAACTCACCATGTGGGTCCTGGGGTTGTTATTATCATACGTATTTATATAGCGCCAGCAATGTACCTGACGCTTTACAGAAAATAAGATAGACACGGTCCCAGCCCAAGAACTTACAATCTAAAGACAGGGGGAGGGGAGACAGGGAAGGGGGAACAGAGGGAGAGACAAGGGATGCAACATTCATGAGGAAGCGAGAACTCAGGTGCACGTTCTTGTCTTGGTTACAGTAAATTGGGAGTTCCTTAGTCTCCCCAGAACCTCATGTGTGGGGGTTCTGCAAGGCTCTATTCTGTCCCCTCTCCTCTTCAACGTGGATATGCAGCCTCTGGGTAAGGTCGAGAGGATTTGGAGTGCAGTGTCATCAATATGCTGCCAACACCCAGCTCCACTTCTTGTTTTCAGCAGACTCAGGCGCAGCAGTCTCGTTGCTCATTCAGGGTCTGGCAGCTGTGGGGGACTGGATGAGGGCAAGCCACCTGAAGTAGAATCCCAACAAGATGGAGGTGATGCTGGTGGGAAGGGCTGAGCGAGTGAATGGGGTGTGCCAATCATTGATGGGGTGCGCTTTGTCTTGGTCCCTCAGGTTCACAGTCTGGGTGTGCGCCTCGATTCGCAGCGCCACATGGATATCCATGTGGCAGCTGTGGCGAGGCGCACATTTTGTAAATTACATCTGGAACAATAGTTATGCCATATATTTCAGACTGTGATCTTGCCATCATCATCCATGCCTTCATCACCTCAAGGCTTGACTACTGTAATGTGCTCTATGTGGGGCTACCCCTGGTGATAGTTCGGAGTCTCCAGCTGGTGCAGGATGCGGTGGCCTGCCACCTTATGGGAACGGGCCGCCAGGAGCACATAACTCAGGTGCTTCGTTCGCTGCACTGGCTGCCTGTAGCCTTCTGGGCCCAAATCAACGCATTGGTGCCTTCTTATGAAGTCCAACATGGCCTGGGTTCCACCTACCTACAGGACCGCCTCACACCCCACCCCCGGGTTCTGGAGCAGCCTCTGCGGTCGGCTGGGAGAGCCCTTTTGGAGGTCGCCCATGTTCAGCGGGGGGGGGGGGCATGTTGAAGAGGGCATTGTTGGTTGCTGACCTCGTTTGTAGAACTCCCTCCCAGTGGAGGTCTGCTGATCCCCGGACCTGCTCTCCCTTCAGGTATCAATGTAAAACCTGATTGTTCTGCTGGGCTTTTGGTGGGGGAGATGGGAAGTGGAAGGGTTGGGACTGAGTTGGGGGAGTTGTTATGACCCATTTTGAGTTTTGTGTGTTTTAATCGTATTTATTTATATTATATTCATATATTATATTTTTTATATTGTACACTGCCCCGAGCTGCCTAGGCAGCATGGGGTGGGTTATCAATTTTTAAAAAAATAAATAAATAAATAAAATAAAATAAATAAATCTTCTGCACCAGAGCCCATTCCCACCTAGCTACACTCCAGTGCCAGATATTAAGGACATGGAGCACCTGCAACTTTATGCTGTTGCAACGTGGAATCAAATTACGGGGGGAAAATGAGAACCCCAAGTCTGAAATATTTATCCAACGGTGAGTAAGAAAGAGAACATTGTGTTTAGAACTTGGGAGTTCATTTTTCTCTGTTGAATTCAGAACACTAACATATGATCCATCTACTTTATTCATAAAATTTTACTGTATATGAAGTTAATAAACATGATCACAACATTATGTGCTTGTTAAATGTCCAGCTCTGTGTTTGTGATACTTGTAATTTCACTATAAAATGAAGAACAGCATTAATAGCTGATGAAGTTCTGGTCTCCAGAGAGATCTGTTCTATCTTCTGATTTAACAAATTTCAATAAATGGAGACATGTGAAGGAAAAAAAATACTGCAAATCAAGCAATTACAACTGGCCACAAATAATTCCATCTACAAAACTTTGGTTTCTTCTCTTCAATGAACCTTGTTTTTGCCTATTAAGCATTTGTAGATTGTTTCTTTGATTTGATGATGGCATCATTTACGCACCTTAAAACAAGTCTATTCCACATTTGGTTTTGTGCCCAGCAGGAAAAAAGAAATACGCCATACGTTTTAGAAACTGTTGAACTTTCTGTTGTTGAGCAAGATTACCTATATCCATTACATGTGATTTATTACACACACTCATCGGCAGCTCCATTTTAAAGAGATGCTCTAAATCTTAAAATCAATTTTTAATAACACATTAAAAACTCTCACATTAGCCTCCAATGTATTTTCTGTCTTTATGGTCCTTAGAGTTTGGTATATTTTTACACTGCTCAGCTTTTCTTTTCACTTTACATTATTTTCCCTGACCACAAAATACAAATAATAAATTGGTATAATTGTTGCAAACCAGTAGGAAGCAGTGAATGAGTTTTCTGGCTTCTTACTGCAATTCTTAATACTCGTAATCCCCAGGCAAATATTTTAGCACCATTAATAAATTATATAACTTGACCTTTCATCTAATCAAATGGACAATTTAATATCGTTTTCTAGGTAAGCTTTCCAAAGTGAGACAGACCTTTGAAATACACAACACAGACTAAAATGGTATTTAACTGGGATCCACTAAAGGCAAACTAACATAAAACAAAACATGGAGTCAAAGGAATGTTTTCCCCAGCCTAACGTCTAAAAAAATGTATTGCTTTTCATATTGGATAAGTGTAAGGGTAATTTCAGACGTGACGGGCCCTTCGGCCCGCCATGCTGAACCACGGTCCGGGATCCATTTCAGATCCCGGAGAAGAACCTGCCCAGCCATCCTTTAGATGTGTCGGCAGATTCCTACAGGGGATCTGGGAGGGGGCGGGGCTGCGCGGCGCAACGTGCGGCTGCACAGCCCTGCTCCCCTGGCCTCCCGCCCTCTGGGAGACGGGCGGGCACAGCGGCCAATCTGACCGCTGCGCCCAATCCCACATCATGGGCTGGGCCATGATCCGGAATCGACAGTTGGCCTCCAGCTAACCTCCAGGCAGCCAGAGGTCCAGAATTGTGGTCAAAATTATTCCTGCCAGAGGTTCACCGTGATGAACCTCTGGCAGAAATCATTCAGATATTATGGCACTTTTGGTCACCACAGGGGATTCACTGTGGTGGACCGTGGTCTCGTAATGTCTGAAATTGTCCTAATTCTGTACCCTAATAGCTCAAGGTTTTCAAGTGTATAGAATATACCCATCCAGTTAAAAATATTAGTATCTCGGCAGCATGAAGTTGAAAATACTGTAGTATACTGCATACCTCTCCAAGCATGCAATGCAACTGAGCAGCTTCCCCATCCTCTGCTCACACTGCAAGCCCAGCTGCACAGCTGAGTAGCAGGAAACAGAAGTAGTGTGCATTGTGTCCCAAGCTTGGAGCGTAGTGCAGGCCTTGCAGCGTGCAGGCAGGCATAGTACTTCTATTCCATGCACTGATAAATGGCAGTGCACGTTTGGAGACTAGTATATATGGTATTTTACCCACACAGTGCCAAGAAATCATTAGTGCACTAAAAGGCATTAATATTTTTTACCTGGGAGATTAAAGAAGTGCTTCAATAAAACATATACTACTACTCCATGTCTTTAACCTCAGCACAAATTGAATTTCTGATAAGTTGAACTTGTATAGCGGGCCCACAAAATTTGACTTAACAGGACTCCACTGTATTATCATACTAAATGTTTCTATGTAGCTTTTAAAAATCATAACTTTATATGTTAATATAAATCATATTGCAAAGAATTTTTGGAGCTAGAAGAGCTTTTTACAAATTGAAAATATCATTTGTATGGATCAATTTGCTCAAATTTTAATGAAAACAGATTACTGTTTATTTTTACACTTTCAGTGCTACATCTACTCTAAAGATAGCCCAGAAGCTAACCAACATTAGAATTCTATTTATTCTCATACATAGTCGGCAGAAATGCAATGTATCATATATCAAACATATAAGCTATATAGGGTAACGTGGTGCACAGGTAACTTTAACTTAAAATCTTCGTGATATTATGCAATAGGTTTTTTTAAAAAGAAAAAGTCAAAAATTCCTGAGTATTTTGTGAAGATGCTTATAAGAAATGACATGTGAACCTGCTAACACTAATTATGACCACCTACTAGACTACCACTAATTATGACCATCCATGCCTTTATCACCTCGAGACCCGACTACTGCAATGTGCTCTACGCGGGGCTGCCCCTGAAGGCTGCTCAGAGGCTGCAGCTGGCGCAGAATGCAGCAACCTGCCATCTGATAGGGCTGGGTTGCCAGGAACTAATTACACCAGGGCTCCAGAATTTGCATTGGCTCCCGTCAGCATTTCAGGTACAATTCAAGGTGCTGGCTTTGACCTATAAAAGCACTAGGTCCTCCCTTCTTTATGAAGACAATGGAAGACCTGGCTGTTGCACCAGGCCTTTGGAGAGTGAGACGGGTAAGGGGGTTGGGTTTGGGGGGGGAGGTGGTTAAGTTCCGCTCTTTTTAATGAATTTATAGTTTTAATAAGTTTTATAATTGTTTTAAATGTATCGAACAATGTTGTGACCCGCCCCAAGCCGCTATTGCGAGCAGGAGGGAGTGGGCTAGAAGTACATTGAAGTAAATAAATAAATAAATAAATAAGTGGTAAATATCTAAAAGACTGGCTCCTCAACTTCCAATGGGTTAGCTGTAGTCCCATCACTGCACCATGTCACACAGCAAAGGCGAACAGAGAAGCATCCACAGCTCTGGAACACCCTTCCCCTGAAGGTTCAACCGAAGTCTGAGCATGCAAGACCTATTTATTTGGCTAAAAATTTAGAGCAGGCATGAACAGGGTTCAAGGAATTGTTTTGATACAGCTTACGTTTTTATGGGTTTTATATCTGTATATTTATACATGTGTGCACGTAAGTCGAATTACCTGCCCTAAGCATTCAGGGAATGGAAGGTTAAAACTCTAAATAAGTAGATAGAAAAAAACATTCCCATCCCCATGAAATAGAACAATGAATCACACTAAAGCAATAGGAATACTATACATCGTTCTAATAAACAAAGAAAGAAACTAATAAATAAAGAGAATTAATCTTATTTCTGACATGAATGTGCTTCTACGTGGGGCTGTCCTGGATGACCGGACAGAAGCTGCAGCTGGTGCCAGCAGCACATTACACCGGTGCTCCATAGTAGGCCTGGCTCCCTATAGCATTTTGGGCACAATTCAAGGTGCTGGCCTTTAAAGCCCTAAAAAGTCTGGGCCCCACATATCTGAGAGACCTGCTGTCCTTCCATGCCCCATAAGCTGGGAATGCCTCCTTGTGGGTACCGTTTGTTAGCCTTGTTCATACGACGAGGGCTGGCAGGGAGATCTCGGTTGCTGCCCCAATATTATGGAACTCCCTTCCCCTCCCCCCAGGTTTGTTAGAGTCTAAGCCTGAACGTCTTCTGGAGGCGGTGCAAGACTTTCTTTTGTTTGTAAAGGCATTTGGCGGGCCGTGGTAGGGGATGGGATGGGTTCAGGGTAGGGCTGTGAGGGGATGCTCGAGCTTGGGAATGAGGAGGCGTTACTTTGGTGGGTTTTGTGGGGGGCTTGGGGGGTTTTGTAGGGTTTTGTTTTGTATGTTAATGTTTTGTTCCTTGTATGTTTTATGAGCCACCCTGCGCCTCTTTGAGGGAAGGGCGGGATAGAAACCCAAATAATTTATGTTAAACCCATGACTACCTGAGTTTCCCGGAGAAAGAAAAATTAAACACTCTAAACATTTTTTATATATATATAAAAGAAACCTATTTTTTGTGGCTATTATGGAATCTGAGCCCCTAGGAAAAATGAAGAAATGTAGCAGATTCAGTATGTAATTGCAAGAAGAATCTAGATACAGGCATAGAGCTAACGCTCTCATTTCTCCATCTAAATTACCTCTTGAGCTGACATTTTTCAAACTCATTCTCAGCCAGACATGAATCCATTGAGAAAATATGAAGCAAACCCATCCATCCTGCCATTTATAGCTTAGTTACCAGAACAAAGCTTCTCAAGATTTTTGATAACTCAAAGCTAGCTTGAATTTGAAGCCATGTATTTAGTAGGACGGTATTCCTGAAATATGTATACTTTACAAAGCTTAGGGAAAAAGGCAACCTGGCAATCTTTTAAACAATTTTCAAGTGAAGAGAGAAAACTATGTATGCACAGCATGTGATTTTGCCATTTCCATTACAAATTACAAACTTCAAAAATACAATATCTATTTTCTACTTACAGTTTAAATTGGTGCAGAAAATGACATATACAGATAAATGCATACACACGAATTGATTCTCCAATATTACTTGTCTACCCCAGATTACCCTCAGCAGCTGCTCTGACCCCTTTGGTGGTGTTAGAAGCGGTTCACATTGGTGTGGCTCTTTTTCTGTGGGTCCCAATTGAATTTCACTGCAGTAAATGCACTCTAGCTCTACTTGGTCCTGAAGCATGTGGAAATTGTAGCTAGTAGAGCAGAGTGCTTTAAAGATTACAAAATAAATAAAATAAAACTGTCTGTTTGTTTGTTATCCTCCCATTTCCTTTGAAGAAAACACACACACACAAGAAAACGGCAAAATGGAATATAACTCAATATAAATACAGCATTATGGTTGGGATTTTAAATACACAGAGTCAGGATATGGATAGTTTCACTTGCCACATTACAATAATATATTACATAAATATTACACGTCCCATTACAACAACATATTACATAAATATCTACGCATTATAGAAGTATTATGACTGAAGAAGCGAGGTAAGGTATGGTTTCTTGGAGAACCATCCCAAAGTTCTCTGCTGGTGTAAAGCGGATGATTTTAATGGAGTTAAAACAGCAATCTCCCTCATGTTATGGCATCCATGGTGTAATTTTATTGATGCCAATATTTCATCCCAATTTTAGTACAACATATTATACTTCTTTTGCCACAGAATTCTTAGAATCCCATATCACTCAATTCTAGCAAGGAACATCTTGACATCATAGGCCAACTAAAGACAGATGAGCTAAATGCGCCCCCAAGTTGTCCTAGGTTTCATCCAAAGATTTTGCCAAGAGATGCTGCAACCCACTGAGCAATGCGGCAAACTTAAAAAACCTTAAAAAGAAAGGAATCAGTAAAATGATCTACGAAGTCCACCCTCCTTCCATGCAGTTCTATAAGAATTGTTGAGAATTGTGTAGGAAATATATTACTGTTAAATCAACAGTACAGTCATGCTTGACCTCTGACACAACAAATATCTGATCCTGAACCCATGGTCACTTTTAAGAGAGGATGTGGAAGACCTTTCCCTTAGTTCTGAAGGATCCCAACTCTTGTTATATTAAACAAATGGTTGAAATGATAAGTTAAAGGAAAAATAAGAATTGGGAAAGCATAAAGAGCAGGATAAAATCTTTCATTTTAAATATAGCATATAATAAAATGTGCAAGCAGAGATTTGCTCAGAACATCCTCCAATACGTCAATGGAAATGGCAAGCTTCCAATGCTGCTGCAATCTATCCTCAAGTTAACGGAAAAAGGGAAATTTCCTTACCTGTGAATTTCCATTTCTCTTGAAGCAAGGTGAAGAGTCACAACTGACAGGTTATGTCCCTACTCACTTAGCACTAGGCAGGATCCAAATGATTGACAGCCACTGCTCGTGGGAAGGGAATGCCACTGCACCAGCTCCCCACTCGATTCCTGCCTTGTCAGAGAGCAGGAAGCAGGGTCCTTTGCTCCCTCAGTGAACTTTTTTAGACTATAGGTTTTTATTTCTACTTTTTGTTTTGTCGTCTGTTTTGGGGAGCTTCGTGGCACAGGAGGGCCGAGGTGGTGGGTCCTTCTCCCAGTTTTGTCCTTCTACTTTTTAGTCTCTGTAACGGTGGGAGCATTTTGGTGGGGGGAGTATTAGCCACTGGGGGCTTCTCCTTCTTCCACCACTGGCGTCAAAAGGAGTTTGAGTAGCGGCGGCAGCAGCAACGGTGCACAGACCTAGTCAGGTTGTTTCCTGCCTTTTTTTCTCTGAGGCAGACTTGCCTCAAACTAACCACTCCTCCACCCCTCCTGCATTCCATGGGGTGGTAATGGCTCCAGAGGCAGGAACGCTTGGCAGTTAGACACAACAGTGCTCCCCAGCCAAGAGGATACGTCTCAGTCTGAGAGCCCGCTCCAGGGGGAGGACAGAGTGGAACAGACCCAGGATGCCCCAGTGCAGTCGCAGAAAGCGAGTGCGCCGAACTTGGGCATTCCAGCCCCCTTAGCCTAGGCTTCCCTGCATATAACCCTGAGGTTATACTTGTGTGGCTTGGGAGGCAGGTTGCCTCTTGTCCCCGCCTTGATAGTGGGGGACCCTGAGGCGGTAATATCACCACCATTAATATAAAGGCTGAACTTGCCTGTTAGAGAGCACTTGCTGGCCCTATCATCACAGCTGCTCCCCTAGGGAACACAAACCCAGGCCTAAGGAGTCTCCCTCACAGACCACCTCTTGCTCCTTGAAGGACTCTAGCAAGGTCCGCTGCCCTGCCAGTTGAGGGGGAGGGGAAGCTATCCAAAGTGCCCATTAGACAGGAAGGTAGATATGAGCAGGGACCCATGTTTTTATTATTATTATTAATATTATTATTAAATAAATTTATACCCTGCCCCTCCAGCCACGCAGCCCGGGGCAGCTTCCAACAATTGTAAAATACAATAAAAACACTGTGTTCACTGTGTTTCCCCCATAGGTGGCAACTGGAAAAATGCCATGAACACGGGTTCCTTGGTACGACTCTCAGTAATAACTTGGAAGCATTTTCCCTAGCTCTTCAGGCCTCAAGCTTCAGCAGAGGAGTTTTTGTTCTTCTATAGGACTCTCCCCTTAGAGAAGGCGGGGGCTAAGGAGTTGAAAGAAAGCTTCAAGAAGCTCTCTCTCACAGCGGCCTGTGTCTGTGATGTCAGCTTAGACGCTGTATGGCGGCACACTCAAGCTATAGCGATAAACATAGGCTGCTTTCACACAAGCCTTTCCCCCAGGCTCTTAATTACCTGCACAAAAGTACTGTTGTAGTTTCTCATCCTTTATCATCCTTCACATGTGATGCCTAATCTCCCTCCCGCGCATTAAATCTTGCCGCGCATTATCCCGTACGAGCTGCTAATGATCCAGTCATTCTCAGCGGCTGTTATCTACTCTTCAGTTGTGGAACGTTTGTTACAGGAAGGAGACAGATTTAAACATTCACAGAAGCATGTCTCAGGTGAATGCAGCCATACTGGCTTGACATTCCATTTGGCTTTGACCATGGAAGGTGGACCTACCTTATAATTTTGTCCTGTCTGGAGCTTTCTGTCAAGGTGGAAAGCTTTTCAGGTAAGCAATGGACAATGCTCTTAATGCAGAGCCAGAGAAACAGAACACACTACCTCTCAATCCCTTAAAAGCAGCACCAAGGAGTTCCTTTTGTCCTCGTCCCTATTTTTGGGGCCAAAGAACTTGTTGACAATGTAGGGAGCAGCACCCAGCCATAGAAAACAAAAGGGTCCACAGAACCAGTCAAGCCTCAGAAAAACCAGCCTCTCTCCAACAGGCCAACTCAATGGTCCACCTGACTGACAACGCCCCCTCCTAATACAAAACTATTCTGTATTTAAAATTTCCAACAAATAAATGAAAATAAATGTAACAGATCGCCCTTCTGTAAGAAACACAATGCAGAAGATCAGAAACAAAGGCATGATTATCATTGCTCTCATCGGTACTTACCCCACTGAAGAGGAGCCAACTGAAGATGTTCTAGGACCAGCTGATTAAGGACTCCTTCTACGCTTGCTTCCCCTTCACGCTTCAAAGAGGGGTAAAATGAGAGTTAAAGAAAACTTTCATCTGGAGAGACAGAGAGCACGTGACACATGGTTTTGGAGACTGGAATCCAAAATTTTACCTCAGGGATTGATTACCAGTTCAAAGATGCATATTAATAAGTGGTTTAGTAACCATAAAGTTGGGTTAAAATTGGTTAATGAAATTCATATCTTTAAAACTGACGTGTAAACATTGTATGCCAAACTCTGGCCTCACCTTTGGGAAATATATGAGAGAATGGAATCGTATTACTCAAGTGATCATATTACACCCACCCTACATTCTCTGAATTGGCTGTTGTAGAAAGGTGGAATCAATTTAAGATTGTGCTGCTGGTTTTCAAGGCCCTGGCTATATTTGAACATTGCCCTGAAGGTTTTTTGCACTGAGATACTACCCTCTGTTTAGGGATCTCACCATTATGCCTTAAGATGGCAAGCAATCAGGCCTTTGCTGTGGTAGGCCCTCAGTGAGGAACTCCCTCCCTCTGGATATTCATCTCAGTTCCTCCCTCCTCACCTTTAAAAAGCACCTGAAGACTTTAAAAAAAAAAAAAAAAGATTATTCATGTACTTATATAGAGTATCCATTGCCAATTCCCTTAGTGTTGGCCTTTACCTTCCTCTTTAATTCCCTTTTAAAACTGTTTTAAAGCATTTTAGGTTATTTTATTCTATCTTTTATTGAATTTTATGAAGAGTTCCAAACACCATTTGGCATGAGGACTCTGCATAAGTAAAATTATTATTATTGAGAGACTTGGTAAAAAAATGTATCAGAAACAGCATACGTTCATGGAGAGCGGGCTCCACATGTCCAAGCAATAAAACCTCACCTGCCTCTGAACTGTTAAGTACTCCCTGATACAGGTTTTGCACAATCCAATCAAAGTCTCTCTCCTGTCCTGTTCCAGCTTACGAGCTACGTGGAAGGAGGGAGGTAGCATCTTCCTATCACCTCTACTCTGCGCTACCCCCAATAACCAGAAAAAGACCAAAACAGATTTGAAAACTGTATCAGATATTCAAATACACTATCAGGTAAAACTGAAACCTATATTTAATGGAGTTAGCACCTACAATCTTTTTAATTTAAAAAAAAAAAAAAAAAGCTGGAGGAGGTGGGAATAGGACTTGTTTCTATCAAGTAATTCTGGCCCTTATCCAAGGCACAGAGACAGACCAAACCTCCAAATACACATGTGCACGGTATGCACGTGTGTAATTGGAGGTTGGCCCAGGGAAAGACCCCCACCTCTAATGCCAGCACGGCAGTCATCTCAGCCCCAGTTCTCACTTCTCCTGGCTGCAGTAATTTTGGGAGGCGGGAGACTTTCCCCAAACTATAATGCACTTGCACAATACGTGCACACAGACCTTGGATTGGGGTTTCTATGAGCACTAATCCTCCAAGATTAAAAAATAGGATTATTCCCCTTAATACAGAATATAAATTATGCTTTGACATTCAAAATCAATGAAAGACTTTCCCTACAAGAACTGAGTTCATGCTGCTTTCAAGGTTTGCCATGTAATATATCTTCTTTGAATTATATAGCATTACTACAAATGATGTTCATTTAAGTGAGTTCATCATCTAGCAAATCAAAGTTGCACAGCAAGCACTGTTTAGAATTGAGGAAATAGTTTGTAAGGACAGCGAAAATACACAATACACACACACACCCCTTTATCTGCATACTTTCATTTTCATGGTATGCAAGGTGAAGCAACAGTAATGTTACAAATTTAGTTTGCACAAAACAAGGGCAATAATTATGTTTAAATTCAAAGTACAGCAGAGACATAAGGCTGAGTATCATAAGCAATCATATTGGTGACATCGCACCCTGAACCCTCTCACGACCTCCCCCAAGGGCTGCATATAGACATTAAATAATAAAGGAGACAGAATAGAAGCCTTCGGAACGCTGCAGGACAAGATGCGGGGGCAAGAGGTTTCAGCTCCCAACACCACCTGCTTGCTTCTCCCCGAGAGGAATGAGCGGAACCATTCAAGAACAGTCCCGCCCAGACCCCCCACCCCCCAGGTCTTGCAGCCGTCTCAACAGCAGCTCATGGTCCACGGTATCAAAAGCAGCCGAGAGATCTAGCAGGATAAGAAACGTAGAACATCCTGCATCCATCTCCCGGCGGAGATCGTCAGCCAAGGCCACCAACGCCGTCTCAGTGCCATAGCCAGGACGGAACCCAGCTTGACCTATAAAGTCCTACATGGCCTGGGCCCTGCCTAACTGCAGGACCGCCTCACTCCCCAAGGCTCTGGATTGGCCCCTGCAGTCGGCTAGGGGCGCCCTTCTCAAGGTCCACAGAGTCTCTTGCATGGCGACGATGGGGAGGGCGATCTCAGGGGCCATGCCTAGGCTGTGGAACTCCCTGCCAACGGAGGTCTGCTTGGCCCCAGACCTTCCCTCCTTCCAAAGACAGTGCAAGACCTAGCTGCTCAGCCAGGCTTTCGGCAATCGAGACAGGTGAAGGGAGGTTGGGAAGGGGGGGGGGGGTTTTAACTCCACCTGTGTATGCGTGTTTTTCTTATACTATGAATTTTTCCATTTCTATTTCTAATTTATATTTATATATGTATTTTATATGTATTTTTAATTGTGACAGTTGCTGTGAGCTGCCGACGGGCAGGAGGGTGCGGGCTAAAAATGTGATGAAATAAAGACATGAATACATTTTAAAAATCAAAACAGTTACTCTGCTTTGATACTGTTCATCAGAATGTGCCCTCTGACTTCCGAGATGCTAATCCGGTGCAAGCCTCAGAGGGGCGGGAGCATTCCTTCGCACAGGGAATGGATCAGTCCACGATGACCTGTAGGGTACTTCTCTGAAGGGGCCGAGAGCATCCACTATTGGAAACAAGATGCTGAGCTAGATGGATCATTGGTCTGACCCAGTATGGCACTTCATATGTTCCTATATTCAATATAATTTAGGGGCCTTCAAGTGTCATCTACTCCGTCCCCGTGCACTGAAAGAGGCTTAGTTTCAACGTTAGCTTTGCTCCTCCTCTGCTCCCACCCTCGCCTGCTTGTGACTCCCCTGATCCTCTAAACATCTTCACCCCTTCTCTCTTGCTGTCCCCAATGCCTGAACTCCCTCCCTGAATATATCTGTTCTGCTCCCTCCCTCCCAACTTTCGAATCCCTCCTGAATACCTACCTCTTCCATCAGGCTTTCCCCTGGATCGCCATGAGCAAAATTACATCCTCCTCCTTCCCTCACTCAGAATCTCTTCCCTGTAACTAAGTTAAGTACGTGAACCTGCATCTTTTCAAACTCAGGAATGCATCCTTGTCTCTCCTGATGTTCACTTCTCCCTCGTCTCCCCCTTCCTTGTCTCTTAGATGATAGATCGCAAGCCCTTTGGGGTAGGGACCTGTCTAACTACTACAGTGCCAGGTACACCACTGGCGCTATATAAGTAAAATAACAACAATTATTATTATACCATCTCTGACAGTTGTTCTAAATACAGCATTAAACATTTTAAGAACCTTTAGAAAACAAGCAAGTTCACCTTTTAACTATGATATATGGAGAAGATGCTACTGTATTCATGGTTTGCACAGACCTACACTGTTTGCTAAACCTTATTCTCTGTTTGTATCCTAACTTTTTATCTGAACATATGGCATATTTCTTATCTCTCTCTTGACAATATATGGAGTGATTAAAAATACATAAAATGTATGAAGCACTTCATTTTGTAATAACATTGCTAGAAGATTCACTCCAACCATGCTGAGTAACTCATAAGACACTGTGCATGTGCAAGCAGTGCATTACTATTCCTCTATTTCTCCATAAACACCCAGTATAAACCAAGAGACAGATGTACAGATGTGCCATGCTACTTCAGTACAAACACATCACAATGTTTTATGGGCCACACTTTTGCCAATGACAAGAATAAAAGAAATGCAATCACACATTAAGCAGACTAAAAATATAGACCATCTTGCCTACTCTATAAAGAAATGTCTGCTATGTTCAAAACTACAACCAGAGGCTTTGAAGAACTTTGTGTCAGTCTGGTCACTGCATCCCTATCTTGATCTTTAGTCTGGTATGTGACAGAACTGCCAAATATGCAGTTTTTCTTTCAGTGAGTTTTGAACACCAATATACCCATGTGCTGTATGCTATCAACACAGAGCAAAATCCTTCAAACTAAACCCAGGATGCTGTCTCCTACCTTCTGACTTTTCAAACAATGCTAACTAACTTCTATTGGAATATCTTTTTCTAACATGACTAGCACACCAGAGACAGCACAATACTTAAGTGCTAGGCCATCCTATCCTGATAATTTCTGGACTGCATCTGATCTTGTGGCACATCTCTAGATAAGATGAATTTTGCTACCACTTGCAAAATTCTTCTTCTAGCTGCTCTATTTTGACTACATTTAAGGAAGTCCAAGTTTTACTTTCAACAATGAGAAGAACAAAGCCAAGAGATGAAAACCTTTGGCCAATGACTAGAAAAGGGTTGGGCAACGTTTTCCAGTCTCGAAAGCCAAATCTATTTACCACAATGGGACCAAAGAGCCCATGTAAAACTAAATTATACGCAATATTTATTTATTAACATTAAAAATGATGATATGACGACATGTTACTCAGCAGACTTTCTCCCTTGTATTCACAGTCCTATCTGCTGTCTTCATTGACGAAGGCCGCTTGCACACGAGACAGGAGGAGGGGGCGGGGGGGCTTCCATGAGCCGAAATCACGTCAGGGGATCACATGAAGTTCTGCTGTGATTTCAGTGACGGGAGACAGAGCTGGATTTTCAGCCCCGTCTCTTCTCACTCAAATCATGGAGGAAATGGGCTAATCACATAACACATACACGAGTGGAATTTCACATGATCCCCCTGAAGTGATTTTGGCTGACAGCAGCTCCCACCCTCCCCCCACTCCTGTCTCGTGTGCAAGCAACCTGAGATACATTTTATGACTCCTTATATACTGCGACTGTACATACAACGCAACTGAAGGTGAAATCCTCAGCCATTAACAAAGTCAACAGCAGTACTCCTATTGACTTTAATGGTGGTGGACTGTTCGGCCTGTCTGTTGATGATGCTTCCATGAACCAGAAGTAACATAGCTTGATTTCAAGTGGTGTCTGGAGGCATAGCCGTTATAAACATCATCTCAAGCCAATTTTAGGTATATGTAGGCAGATTTGATATAGATGCCTACCCCTCTTGATACCATATTCTTTAAAATGGACACAGCATAGTTCAGATGATGTCTTTTATTGGGCCAACAAAAAGGAGTCGTCTCTCTCTCTCTTTCAATTTATCACACCCTATCCAAAGGGCTCAGGATGAATTACAACACAAATTAAAATCCCTCATCCCAAACCTCCCCATAGCTTCATCTCAATCTCCCCAATCCTATCCACACCTACCAACTGCCTGGCCCAATAAAAAGGTCTTACATTTCACATTTCCTCCAGAAGATGAGCAGACTCAGGCTCTGACGAACCTCCAGGGAAAGAGAGTTTAACAATACTGGGACACCTCCCTGCATGCCCTTGCCCTATGGGGACCTGATGGGCATGCGCAAGAGGGTGTTCCAGGCAGACCTCAAAAGCCATGGTGGAACATGAGGGGGGCCTGAGGAAGGGTCTTGTGTGCCCCACAAACCTGTACATTCTCTCCAACAGGAGCTGGCCCAACAAGAAATCATCTGAACTACTTTGTCTCACTCTTCATCGGACAGGTTTTAGGCCACCATGGCAAACACGTTCTCTCTCTTTAAAAAGATCTATTTTAAACAGTAATTTTTCAGAGTAGAACATGTGCAATGTACACTTAGAAAGGTAGTAAACAGATTCTATTAAAAAAATATTTTTGTGTAAAAAAAAATCCACACAGCTGTCAGACACACGGGTCGCTAGCCTCTCGGAAGAACTTTGTTTTGAAACTACTAACCTAGCATGCCAATATTTACTTGTTGTCTGAAAGATGCCATATAACAAAAACAAATGGCTAAATACCATGCTTGGAACCTGCTGCTTAAATGGAGCTTGGTATAGATTTTTTAAAACTGCTCTGAGTCTCAAAGCCCTTAATTGTGTTCTATCTGCTGGGTAGTGTTTCACCTCAGGCATTCGTTTAGGAAAATGTTTGTGTCCCACTTGTCAGTTTCTGCGTAAGTAACTATAAGTGGATAAATGCATCCCAGTCTTACTTCAGCATAAATAAATTAGCAAATTTTCATAAATAGAAATTATACTAATGGAAAATTGCGTAAAATGATTAATGAACACTGTTTACCAGAAATCTGCACTCTCATTTGCATTTGAACTTTTAGAATGATGATTATAGAGGTACTTTGATGTTGCAAAATGCATCTCATTAGTTCCAAAAACAAGATAATCTCCTTAAAATCCTGCTGATAACCAAGCAACTAGATGGAGCAACAAAACCTCAGTTTTCCCAACAACTGAGAATATCTATCCGGAAGTTCAATTTAAGAAGAGTATACAAATATTAACATTTTAATTAGAGCTGAAAGGAACATTCGAAAACTGAGCAGACCCATCCCGTTTATTTGATCCCAACAGAAAATGGCTGAGGATAGTAAGAGCTATCTGTTTCCATTTGATCAGGTAGCTTCTCTTGATTGTTTATTCAGGTTTTGGGGGAGGGGGGGGGACGGATTGGTTCAGTTTATTTTTTTGGTCCTTAAGTTATTTTGTTTACGTCATTTCAGCCCTATTAGCACTATTGTAAGCATGCAAGTGTTGAATAACTGAACCGCCAAACCCAAAGCCTCAAAACAGAATATCTGGGGGGAAAGGATAGGTGACCCCTGTATGACATATGATTTGTGACCTGTGCATGACAAATCACTCTCAAAATGCCGTGTCCTTATCAAAAATAGCTGCCTTCGGACTTTTTCCAAGACTGCTCTTATTTTAGGATTGCTAAGGACACATGTTCAAAAATCATAAGACTAAAAGAAAAATTCCTGCTTATTTCCCCACCCCCATATTTAAAAAGTAACGCATTGTGGGTTCTTTTAAATGATGGATTCTGATCATTTAAGGCAGGGAATTGCCAGACTTACAGTGCATGTGACCCACTTGATCGAAATGCCAGTCTCCGGTGATCTCCTCTTGCTGGCTCTGGCGCTTCAGCTCAGGGACCCTCCTTCTGGCTTCCAGCCCCAGGACACCTTAGCAACTGTCCTCTATTTATTAATTTAAATTTCTTGCCCCACCCTTCCTGCCAAAGGCAGCAGAGGGTGGCTTAAAATAGTAAAATACAAGTGAAGAGGAGCACTCTCCTTTAGAAAGAGCTTTCCCTATCACACTGGAGGCGCTCTCTTAGCGCACCTCCTTCCCATGATCTCTGAGGGGCTGGTTCCCCTCCCTACACCATGATCTAGTCAAGACTCGCTTGTGATCTACAAGTAAATCATGATCTACTTTTTGGCGGCCACTGTTTTAGGATATATTATAGTCATATTTGCAAGTTTTTCTACATAACCATGAAGGTTAGAAACTCACTTCTACCAAATATAAGCTAATATTTTCTTAAGGCTAAGAAAAAGCTAAGAAGGTTAAGGCATCTGTGACCTTAAGAAAACACCTAAAATCATGACATTTGCAATGAAATCAAGAAAGTTGGGAAGCCTGTTATTTTACCACCATGTCCACACTTTCTTAGTGGCTGCTTTTAGACAAGCGGGTCGCCATCGCGCGACCGCCGGCTCATGTGATATTTCAAAATCCAGTGATGCGTGATTACACGAGACGCCTGGCGGGGATCAAGCGCATGAAAGGCGGTCGCATATTCTCTGCAGACCGCGAATTAAATACCTCACAATTGAGGTATTTAATTCGCGGTTAGCAAAGAATGTGCGACCGCCTTTCATGCGCTTGATCCCTGCCAGGCGTCTCGTGTAATCCTGCATCAAAGGATTTTGAAATATCGTGCAAGCGGGTCACACGACGGCGACCCGCTCGTCTAAAAGCGGCCACTGTTAGAACTGCTAAACCATGAAACTAGGAGCTGGATGCTACGCTGCCAGCTATATTAAGACTGCAAAATAGTAATTACTAATAAAGACGTAAAACGCGGAAAAGACGTAGCCGGAATTTCAAAACCCAGGATGCATTTGAAGAGTCATTTAGAACATTAATCTTTGGAGTCACAGAAACTTTTAAACCCAGAAGGGACTATTAATTTCTTCTTGCCTGACCACCATAATATCTGAAGTATATTAATCTGAAACTGTAAACAAGATGTCAAATGTGGGTATCTGTCTACTTGAACCCTGGAAACTGGACTGCTGTCAGAAATTAACTAAGATAATGGTATCTTAACTACTTATCTGTCCCAGGCCTGAACTGGTAACCAGTGGCAGCAAAGCACTGCTACGAAGCATTGCAAAGCACTGCTAAGAAGTCCATCATCATAGTTTCTGAGTGCCAATATCGTCTATCAACTCCTCAAGCCAACTTATTCTACAAGAGCATGCTTAAAACTGAAAAAAAGATTTCCTAAAATAATTCTTATTTTAAATAAACCCTAAATATTTAGAAAATACTAATAAAAGCATAAACTGAAAATATTAGCCACCATGAAAAGTGCCTGCCATCTGCTTAAAATCTGAATTCTAGAAAGAAGGCTCTGCTGTTCACTCGATACCAGATGCCATTAACAGATGCTATAAAACAAGACATTGTGTTCTTAATGTAAATTATCTAAATTCACTGAATACTCCATAATTAAATTTACTAAAACACTATTTAAAATAAGATGACTAAACAACCACAGTCTGACTAAGAAGGAAGGCTGCCTTCCTAATATTTTTAGTTTTGCACAGCTGTAAGAAGGATGAGCAGAATATGACTTTCCCCCTTTACACACCTGTTACACCTGTTGCAGCAAATGAAGCTGAGTTTTCTTGAATTCTCTTATTCTTTTCCTGATACCTAGGTTCCAGTCAATGTCACTGCAAATTCCCCTTTGACATTACAATGAAAGCCCAGACGACTAGTACTTTTTCTCACTTTGGACTTTTTACTACTTTTATATATTCTGATGCATTACTCTTTTTTTAATATCTCAATACAAATAACCGTGGCTATTTTTATCAATAACTAAATATCTCCTCCATCTCTTCTTTAACATTTTATCCTCTAAAGTAACATTATTTTCAAAAAAGAAAAAAGTATTTTATTTATTTGTTTGTTTATTTATTTTCATAACTATTTTATAAGAGCTACAGTCAGGGCTGGCCTTACCACAGGGCGACCCCCTCTGCCCCAGATCTGCTGTTTTTGGGGGCCTCACAGTGGCCCCTATTTTCACCAGGGAAAGGTGTGGAGGGCCCATTCCCTCTCAGTAGGGCCCCACAAGACCACCTTTCAGGCTCCACATTTTATCCTTGCCCTGGGATCCTGCAAATCCTACGGCCAGTCCTAGTTGCAACTTACTAAATCACCTCTTCATGGTTTTCCCTTGTTTTATCAAATTTCTGCTACTACTTATTTAGTTGGATGATGCGGAGTGTGAGTTATGGTGTCCATGGCGACCATGGGTCTGTCCCAAATTATCACCGGCCCAACACGTGATGGGGGACATATCTTGGACCGGATTTTTTGCACCGGTCTTGAGGCAAGGGATTCGTTGATGGGGGAGGTGTCAGAAGAGCCCTTGTCATGGAAGGATCATTACCTCCTGTGAGCACGTCTCCTGGCACATGTCTGCCCCTGGGGGTGTGTAGAACCAATTCGGATGGTTCGTCCCCATGGACTAATGGAACCCAAGAGGTTCCAGAAAGCTCTTGGGGAGTTACCCTCTGATCTCGACGACCGTCCGCTCGATGACCTCATGCCTTTTATGGAACACCTTGCTGATGGAGGCCATTGGCTGGGCAGCTCCAAGACATCTGCTTCCTCGGTGATGGCTCCTCAGGCTTCGTGGTTTACGGAGGACCTGATGTTGCTGAAGGGCAACGGTTGGAGCGACGGTGGCGTCGTTCGCGTGCTGAAGCTGACAGATTGCAACATAGTGCTAGTTTACGTGCCTATGCTGTAGCTGTAAGGGAAGTAAAAAAGGACTTTTTTGTTGTCCGTATAGCGGATGCGAAATCTCGTCAGACAGAGATTTTCTGGGTGGTGAGGGGGTTGGTCGATCCTCCCTTTTTACGCCTGGAACCAGAGTCATCCAGTGCCTGTTGTGACTGTTTCTTCATTATTTTGCAGAGAAGATCACTTGGATTCACCACAACTTCGCCGCCGCACTTATTGCAATGGGTGAACAAGAGTCCTGCCTTGTCTGGTTTTGTGGGATCAATTCAAGTCAGTGTTATCCACTGAGGCGAGGGATATTCTTGGGGCTGTTAGAACCACCTTTTGTGAACTAGACCCATGTCCATCCTGGCTGGTTAAGGCCAGCTGGGAGACAGTGGGGCCGTTGCTAGTGGGGGTGATCAATGGCTCCCTTCAGGAGGGCAGAGTGCCGGGCTGCCTCAAAGAGACGGTGGTGTGGCCTCTGCTAAAAAAAACCTTCACTTGATGTTGATTCCCTCACCAGTTATCGGCCAGTCTCTAACCTTCCATTTTTAGGGAATGTTATTGAGCAGGTTGTACATCAGCAGCTGCAGGTGCATCTAGACAACACTGTTTATCTGGATCCCTCCCAGTTCAGCTTTCGTCCGGGTTACGGCACTGAGATTGCACTTGTGGTCTTAATGGATGACCTTCGCCATGGATTAGATCAGGGTTGTTCGACCTTGCTAATTCTGTTAGATCTGTTGGCTGCTTTTGATACCGTTGACCATGAGATATGGGTGACTCGCTTGCGGAATCGAGCTGGAGTGGGCAGGATCATTCTTGATTGGTTCTGCTCTTTCCTAGCCAGGAGGACTCAGTGTATGGTGCTCGGGGACTGTTTTTCATCTCCATGAGACCTCATGCGTGGAGTCCCGCAAGGTTCCATTCTGTTCCTGCTCCTGTTCAACGTGTGTATGCAGCCACTCAGCGAGGCATAAGACGGTATTGGGTGTGGTATCATCAATATGCTGATGACACCCAACTCTACCTCTCGTTTTCATCTGACCCAGACCTGGCAGTCTCAGTGCTTACCCAATGTCTGGCGGCTGTTGGGGACTGGATGAGGGAGAGTCAAGTGAAGTTGAATCCCGACAAGACTGAGGTGATGGTAGTGGGTAAGGCAGTGGATGTGGCGGCTCCCATCATTGATGGGGTTCGTCCTCCACTGGTTTCCCAGGTTTGCAGTCTGGGCATGCTCCTCGATCCACAGCTCCGTCTGGATCTCCAGGTGAGGGCTGTGGCGAGGAGTACATTTTGCCAATTACATCTGGTGTAACAGCTTCGGCTGTATGTTTCAGATAGTGACCTGGTCACTATCATCCATGCTTTAATTACCTTGAGATTAGACTACAGCAATGTGCTCTACGTGGGGCTACCCACGGTGACGGTCCGGAGACGGCAGTTAGTGCAGAATGCAGTGGCGTGTGTCCATATGGGGATGGGTCGCACATTGCACTGGAGCTCCGGGCTCTGCACTGGCTGCCTATATTCTTCCGGGCTGCCTATAGTCTTCAAGGTGTTGGTTTTGACCAATAAAGCCCTATATGGCCTTTACCCAGCTTACCTGTGGGATTGCCTTGCTCTCCGCGCTCTGGAGTGACCTCTGCAGTCCGCTGGGAGTGCCCTTCTCGAGGTTTCCCATGTGGCCCGGGGGGCCCCTATGGAGAGGGCATTCTTGGTGGCTGTGCCTAGGCTGTGGAACTCCCTGCCAGAGGCTCGGGTGGCCCTGGAACTCCCTTCCGTCGTATGTGTAAATCTTGGCTGCTCTGCCTGACCTTTGGTGAGGGAGATGGGGTGTAGGGTGGGGTGTGGAGCTGTGAGAGTTTTTCCTGGTTTTTTCCCCCCTTCTTTTTTAATGTATTGTTTAGGTTTTATGTGTTTTTAATATTGCAAGCCACCCCAGGCTTCTTGGAGCAGGAAGGGCAGAGTAGAAAACTGTTTTATAAATAAATAAATAAATAAATAAAATATGTATATTCTGATAGGAGGAGATGCCCATGACTATTCGGTATTCAGTATTCCCCAGCACAGATAGAAATACTCCCGTCTTAAGAGCGAACCCCACCTACACCATTCCCAAAAGGGATGTTTTGAAAGCAATGCAAGAGCAAATGACTGGGGAATTAACTCTTTCTACCTGAAGCAATGAGGGAAAAGAGGCTTGATGGACAAAGCACTGGGTTCGCTAATTATCTGTCTGAAATAGTTCTCCTAAGAAAGGCCTTGATTGACCAGAGAGAAAAAATGGAATGAGATGGCCATAGGTTTGAATGGCTTATCAATGGCCCTTTTCACACAGATACTCTAACACTGATAAAATAGGTGTTACATTTTATTATACATGTTTCAGGGCACCTATGGAGCACACCTACAGCCCTGTATAACACTATAACACTATGTAACACCCATTTTATCAGCATTAGAATGCTGTGTGAAAAGGGCCAATGAGGCACACTCACATCAATAGTTTAGGTTTCCATGGAGCCAGGAGAAACCTTACAGGAGGGTGTAACCTGATCACTTTCTTGAGAAATCTTGCCACATGCAAAGGAGAAGCCAAGTTGCCTTATTCCAGATGAAGCTCAAACCACTCGATGCAGCTAGCTGACCCCACAAAGTAGTGGGACTCCATGAAACTAGCTGCCAGCAGATTTAAAACAAATAAAAGGAAGTACGTTTTCACTCAACGTGTAATTAACTTATGGAATTTGATGCCAGGGGACATGATTAAGGTTGGTAGTATAGTTGGGTTTTAAAAAGGACTGGATACGTTCTTGGAGAGTAGGTCCATTAATGGCTATTAACCAAGTAGCTTATGGGATGAACTTCTTACTGTTGGGAGCTGGGAGTGAACAACGGGGAATGAATTGCCCATTGTGACTCTTGGTTCTTCTCCCATGTGAACAAGATTGGTCACTGTCAGAGGACAGGATGCTGGGCTTGATGAACCACTGGACTGACTCAGTATGGCGCTACTTATGTTCTTATGAGACTTAAACCCGTGAAAAATCCATCAAACAGGAAGTGCAGACAGGATTTGACTAAAGGAAGAAAACAGAACAATCTTGCGCTTACAGGAATTAACAAGGCTAAAGCAGTCGCCTGGTTGTTGTTGGGGACTGGAAGAGGGTCAGCCAACGGAAACTTAATCCAGATAAGACTAAAGTGATTATGACTGGCCGATCCTGTGATTTGGAGGGACTTGCGATCCCCATTATTGAAGGGTCTTACCCCGTCTGGTTATCCAAGTTCACAGCGTTGGAGTGCTTCTGGACCCTTTGCAGCTCCTGCAACATCAAATTGCAGTGGTGGCCAGGAGCGCTTTTCACCAGCTTCATCTGGTTAGGAGGCTGCGTCTCTTTCTTTCTGATTCAGCCGTGCTTTCGTCACCTCGAAACTAGACTACTGCAGTGCGCTCTACATGGGGCTGACTTTGATGACTGTTCAGAAACCGCAGCTGGAACAGAATGCAGCGGCTTGCGTTCTTTCAGGAATGGGTCGCCATGAGCACATGACACCTGTGCTCTATGATCTGCACTGGTATCCTATAGCTTTCTGGGCACAATTCAAGGCTTTGGTTCTGACCTTTAAGGTCCTAAACGGCCTGGGGCCCCGCATATCTGAGACACCACCTTTCCTTCCATGCGTCATTGTGACCCTTGCAGTCGGCCAAGAGTGTTCTCTTGCAGATACCACCTGTCAGTTTTATTTGTACGAAAGCTGCCCGCAGAGAGGTGTTCTTGGTTGCTGCCCCTGTGTTATGGAACTCCGTTCCCCCTGGAGGTCCGTCAGAGCTTGAGCCGGAGTATTTTCTCCTGTGTAACACTTTTCTCCTTCGCAAAGCATTTGGCAGGTGGGGCTAGGGACGGAGGGTAGGGGTTTTTTTAAATGAAATTTTAAATCACGTTTTATAGTATTTTTATGGTAACAGAGAGGCTAGGGAGCTCTCTGCCCCTGCAGGGTGAGGCCTCTTTAAGAGTAGAGAGCAAGGGGTCCTTTAAATCTGTGAGCTCCTAGAGGGAGAGACATGAGGTATTCTGAGGACACAGGTGCTGGAGTGCACCTGTGGGGTGAAAGGCAGGCCTCGGCCTGGTGGAGACGCCTAGGGCGAGGTGCAAGGGAAACAGCAAGGAGAAGAACGTGCCAGCTGAGAGCAGCGCAGCTAAGAGGGGAACATGACATCGCCCACAGAGTGAGAAGCAGAGCAGGGGCAAGCGGCCAGGGGTGGCAGCACTGTGGCAGCGGCAAGGCTGAAGGCAGGCTGGGAGCCAGAAGGTGCAGCTCAGCAGGACTCAGGACAGAGGAACAAGCGAACTGGAAGCTGAAGGGCAGGCGACGAGCTAAACCACTGGGGCCAGGGTGCTTCCCTGTAACATTTATGATGTGTCTCTTTATTATGTAAGCTGTCCTGAGACTTAGGGGGAAAGTGGGGTAGAAATTTGACTGAAAGAACGAACAAACTTCATTCAAACAAACAAACAAATAAATAAACAAACAAACAAACAAATAAATATATCTAATAAATAAATATCCATTTTATAAGGAATAGAATGTTTGGGCTTTCTAACGGAGCATGAGAGACGCCTAAACTATCCAGGCGCACACAGGAAGTTAAATTTGTTACGGACTGGATCAGGTGGTCAAAAACACAGCTCAATAGCTAGAATGTTCAAGCCTTTTAAGTTCCAAGACTGAGCAAGATCTGGATGTTAAATAAGAGCTTGAATTGAAAAATATTCTGACCTGGAAGGAGGCAGAGAAACAAAACAAGGTCTACAGGGTCAGGAAAGTGCAGTTAGACTTGTTCTTTTTCTGTGCCAACTTTCCAAATAACTCCCAGTCCCTTGTAGAGATGGAGAGAAGCGTGTATTTGATGCCAAGTGCGGAATTATGAATTTTCTGTGCCTCCTCATCCAAGTACCCAGAGTATTCAGTTCCAGCTTCCTGTTTCTGGACAAAGCAAATGAGTCTATCTATGGAGTTTTCCCGGCGAGGAAGGGAGCATGCTCAGGATGATGGAAATTAACAGAAGGTCCTGAGTTGATGAAGAACTGACATATTCAGTTCCTCCTCACAAGGAAGCAAAATTAAACTACCAAGCCAATCTTCTTTCATGCTGAGCTTGTTTTTGACACATTCACAGCTGTGAACAAGAGACCTCTCTTTACCTAAGGTAGGATCCTGAAAATCCCTACCATAGGCCAGAGGTGAGGAACTCTTGGCCCATGGGCCAAATCCAGCATGCAGCTGTTTAATTCAGTCCTTTTCCAGTTCTTGGATCTAACCCATAAATCCACTCTCTACTCTCAAGATGTGAAAGAGGGAGCTCAGTGGAGGAGCGGAGATAAGGGCATGCACTCAAGAATAGGGGATGGAGCCATGGCATAGTTCAAGGATTTGGACCCTCCTTTTTCTTCTACCATCTTGAGCATGCTCCCTTAAGTGCCCCCACACTCAACCAAAATGCAGCCGACTGATCTCATACTCCTTTTCAAAGTGGCCAACGGGAGCGGAAATATTCCTCACCGCTGAGTAGGCTACTGGAGTATTGTTATCAAACTACCTCAAAAGCTGGGGGCTTGGGAGAGCAGAGTTAACAAGTTGTTTCGAATGACCTTGACCTAGAGCAATCTGATACTCCAACTCCATCTAGACTCAATTTCCTCTGACATTTGAGAGAGTCCATATGGGCTTCCCAGCTCTAGAAACCATGGCCAGGGAAGTAGGAGCCAGTAGAATGCCCTTTTATGAGGTTCTGCAAGCAGCATCACCAGAGGAACATGAACAACTTAACCATCACAGGGAGGAGGTGCCTGGATCCTTCCAGGTCCAGGAGCAAGAGAGGGAGGTTAAGTCCCTGCTGCTACAAGAGGTCACCTCTGTCCTCTGGGCAAATAGCATAACCCCCACTGCAACCTGTATCAGAGGGTGACAGGGAGAGAAGGAAAGACACCAGAGCACTCCTACACCAGGCCTAAGAACTGAATGGGATGCTTGTTGCAACAGCAGACAGAAACAGCTAATGGGAGAAAACTGTATGGGCTCTGCCTATCTAGCCTGTATTTCTGACTGGCTATGCTACATGCCTGAGGAAGGGCCCAGTGTGGCCTGACAGCTGGCGTGTTCCCACCAACAGAAGTTGGTCCAATAAAACATTTTAAGTACTTTGTCTCCATCTCTTACATCTGAGGCCACCGCCTTCTCTCTCAATAGCCTATGGCCAGAACCAGCACCAAACAGTGGGAATACTGCTTTTTCTGTTGTGCCGAACACGAATACCCACTCTACAGACACGTTGCCAACTTAAACATTCAGGACAGCAGCTGTCAAAATTCCAGACAAATCACGGATGATCATGGGGAAAGATTGGGATAATGGTGAATGTGGAAAACAGCAGGAGGCTCGGCACAGAATAGAGCCAGAGAAACTAAAATTGGCTGTAAAACTGAGGATGTCTATTAACTACCCACAGCGTGAGGGCACCGGGAAGGCGGAAGCTGTATTCAAAATGTATCACTGCACTGAGTTTTGTCCTCTTTACCACAAAGAGGCACTATTAATGTAATTATCACAGTTATCAATACATTGTCTGGGCCACTGCTTTGTACAGGGTGAAATTACAACTACAACAGCAGGTGCTTAAACATTACTCTAGCTAAGTGCACCAAAAATCATGACACAGACCCCAAAATGGGCCACATGGTTCAAATTATTAGTATTATTTATATAACGCCAGCAGTGTAATTGGCGCAATACAATTGTTAGAGACAGGTCCCTACCCCCAAGAGGCTTGCAGTCTAAGAAACAAGGTAGGGGGAGACAAGGGAGAGGGAAATTGCCTTTGAGAGATATGCAGGAACGCAGTCCTTATAAACACAAATCCAGTAACTTCAGCTGCTCCTCCTTGCAGAGCCCCAAATGGCCCAGAAAGATATAAACCAAGAAAATATCCCTAAGTCCATGATTCACAAATGTGTTACTCTGGAGTAGAGTCCCAATGAAGTCCAAGATGGGACACTTCCAGAATAAGCAGTTTGTGGATTGACCCCTAACATCTTTAATGTTCTACTCCATGTCTCCAAGACATTGGGAAATATAGAGGATTTGCAGTTTGCCTGTGTGATCCAGAAAAAGACCATCACTATATTAATGCCAGAAAATTGTAAAAATCTAAATGTATAGTGCAATCAATATTAAAAACTCTAGTTACTTTAAATACTATTATGTTAAGTACTATAGTTTTGTTTTCTCTTCCAAAACAGTGATTTGGACTATAAAAATGTGTCAGACCCGATATTGACATACTGCTTTAAACAAACATTTATGAAAGGATATAATTTTCCAATGAATGTCTAACTTGCTGTTGATTTCCAGACCTTTTGCGTGCTGTCTCTCTTCTTCCAGTTGCTTTAGGTTTGCAAACTGTGCCCTTTCACCAGGGGAGTCCGGACAACTCTCAAAATTGAACTTGTCAACTTGGATAGCCATGCTACAGTTAAAAACAAGAAAAAAAATAATTAGACAGTGCAGACATCGCGTGGGATGCTCCTCTGCAGGTAAACTCACCGCTCTTTACCAGATGAAAGGAGAAAAGAAACAAAAAGATAATGCAATGTAATATTATTTATTATTTATATAGCTCCAGCAGTGTACCTGGCTCTATACAATCAATAGTTATAGACAGTTCCCTACCAACAAGAGGCTTCCAATCTAAGAGACAAGGGAGAGGCAAACATTGGAAAAGACAAGAGTACATTCATGAGGTTGAGAAATTGTAAGTGCATGTGCTTCACTTAGTTACAGGGAACTATATTCTGAGTGAGGGGGAAGAGGACACAGTTTCACTCATGACAAGCTAGGAAGGCCTAATGAAAGAGGTAGGTTTTCAGGAGGGATTTGAAAGTTGGAAGGGAGAGAGCGGAGCGAATGTATCCAGGGAGAGAGTTCCAAGCATGAGGGGCTGCAAGGGAGAAGGGGCAAAGACGTTTAGAGGAGCAAGGGGGGTGCAAGTAGGCAAAGGTAGGGGCAGGGGAGGGAGTGAAGTTCCCAGGTAGGAGTGTGGCGGGATACAGAGCAGAGAAATATGGGGGGGCAAGGCCATGAAGAGCCTTTAAGGTGAAGACGAGGAGCTTGTGCTGAATGCATTCCCGTAGAGGGAGCCAGTGTAGGGTGGAGAGGAGGGGCTGGACATGATCAAAGTGACGGGCAAGGTAGATTACTTTGGCCGGAGCACTGAACAGAGATAAGGGATGCAAGATCAGAGCGAGGGAAGCAAGTAAGGAGGAAGGAAGGAACTAGCATTTTTGTGTTGGACACAGTAAGTCAGGGTCAGATTTTAGCAATATTATATAGAGTGAAATGACAGAATTTAGCAACAGCTTGGATCTGAGACGTAAAGGAGAGGTAGGAGTCAAAGATTAATCCAAGGCTACACGTCTGAGGGACCAACCGGATGGTGATACCCACAATGGAATCTGAGAGGTAAGTAGGAGGAGAAGGTTGGGGGGGGGGGGAGATGAGGAGTTTGATCTTGGCCACATTAAGCTTGAGTTGGCAGTGAGACTTGAATGGAGGGGGAGAGCACGGGAGTGGAGAGAGAGTTGCATGTCATCAGCATACAGGTGATATTAGAAGCCGTGGTTTCAATGAGTTTACCCAGAGAAAGAGTGTAAAGGGAGAAGAGGGCCCAGGACAGAGCCTTGGGGAACTCCCACAGAGAAGGGAAGTGTCGTAGAGGACGTACCAGCAAGAGAAATGTTGAAGGCGTGATTTGAAAGATACAAAGAGAACTAGTCGAGAACAGAGTCCCAGAATCCAAGGGAGCGTAGCGAAAATCCAGAAGTAAACAAACTTCAATGGATGGTGAAAACCTCTCTCTTCTCTCAGGATTTCCTTTCATCCTCCTCCTCACCCTCATAGATCCAGTTGTGACAATACTGGGCTAAAATGGTCCATTGTTCTGACTCAGGCAGTTCCTTATATTCCTTGTCTAGAATTACCTTCAGGATCCCCTCCTTCCTTGTAATTAAGCCAAATACGTGCACCTCCAACTTCTCAATTTCATGAATGTACCCCCGTCTCTCCCTATGTGTCTTTCCCTTTGTCCATTCTAGATTGTAAGCCCCTCTGTCTCTTATTATAACTGTTTCTGGAATTAAATAATAATAATAATCATATTATTATTATTAGGAATCTTGTAAGGTACAAAATCTGATTGCTTGTTTTCCATTGTTCTGTATACCATAAATTATAGTATTTAATCATTACTGTCAGTTGAAGTATTTTTTATTGACAGATGTTGCCTTATCTTTTCTAACTACATGGTTTTGCTATTCTTTAATAATAATAATACAATTATTAATAATTATTATAATAATAATACAATTATTATTATTATTATTATTATTATTATTATTAAAGAATAGCAAAACCATGTAGTTAGAAAAGATAAGGCAACATCTGTCAATAAAAAAAGACTTCAACTGACAGTAAAGATTAAATACTATAATTTATGGTATACAGAACAATGGAAAACAAGCTATCAGATTTTGTACCTTACAAGATTCCTGAGCAACATATATGAGGACATCAGGTCTATTGAATCTTAGTGCATCTCAGACACTACTAGATAATTAATATTTACAACATCTTGTGCTGGTAGTAATTAAGCAAATAATTAGGAAAATAATTGCTTCAAACATACTGGGAGGAATGTAAACAAACTGACTAAAATATGCAATAATGTTTAGTAAACAATCAGATATTAAATAATACAAAACATTTTACAGTAAAAGACCATTTAGATATCTAAAAGTTAGTCAACTGTGATTTTACAAGATCCAATAAAACATGATAGTGAAACACTAAAGAAGGTTAGTTAGCTTCAAGGAACGCAAGACTGACAATGGCTTTCCTGTTAGGTAAATATAAGAATGTAGAACATCCTGGCATGATGTATTGGGGAGTACAATTCTAATCCAACAGCACTAGTCTTAAATATCTTTATAAGAGAGAGATGTTTGTTTCTATTTTGCATCTGTGTATACACCAGGCACTGAAAAATGTGTACAGTAAAATCCATGTTTTATTTAGCCTCATCACAGCTCATTTAAGTCCAGCTATAAGGAATTCCTTCCTTTTCAAATGGGAGACAGGATTAGCTTGCCTAAAGAATGAGGTAATCAACTTAAATGGGAAGAAAAACAAAGAAAGCTAGCAATGAGAGCTCAAGATTTTTAAATGTGGATGATTCCAAGATTAGGTATATATATATATATATATATATATATATATATATATATATATATATATATAAACCATCTTTCAGCTGATTAACATGCAAATTAATATCTAAACAAATGCAGTAAATAACAGTTTCAAATTCTTCCCAGAATGGTGGGAGAGGGCACTGGCAAATCTTTTTACACTGATAAATAAAACAGGTGTACTTCCTCCTCTCTGGAAAGTAGGAGCTGTTGTTCCAATATACAAAAAAGATAATCGAGCAGACCCTAAAAACTATAGGCCCATTAGTTTATTATGTATTATCTCTAAGATCTATTCTAGATTACTTTTAGACCGATTGACTGAATGGATGATTGAGAGGAATATTCTGGAGGATGAACAGGCTGGGTTCCAAACTTCTAAAAGTACAATGGACCATTGCTTTGTACTCTCTCCTTTAATTGACAAATTTAAAGCTAAGCAACTTAAACTCTACGCTGTTTTCATTGATTTCACGGCAGCATTTGATCTTCTTAACAGGGAAAAGTTGTGGCGCAAACTCATAGAGTCGTCAATTGCTAGGCGTCTGTTGTCACTGATCTCATCCCTGTATTCAGACTCCTCGCTGATGGTTCGTACCACTATTAGGGGTACCCTCACTACCCCAATTTCTACTTCCCGTGGGGTCAGGCAGGGTTGTTTGCTGGCCCCACTTCTGTTTAATCTTTATGTTAACCATTTTGTGACCAAATTTCATAATAATGACAAATATATGGCCCCCAGAATTGTGGCACGTACAGTGTCGGTACTAATGTACGCTGATGACACCGTTTTGGTATCCTCCTGCAGCTTTGGTCTTACCGGCCTAATGGATGATTTGGAGGCTGAGTGTTTAAGTCAGGTATTGGTCATCAATTACCAAAAAATTAAGGCCATGTTTTTTTTCTAGCCATTTTAGGCTTGAATCATGGTACCTGAATAAACATAAATTAGAACAGGTACACATGTTCAAGTATTTGGGGGTGGTTTTTACTTTTAACAGTACCTGGTCCGCCCACCTTAGATCGGTCAAGCAGGCAGCTATTTCTTCCATTGTGTCACTTCTACGGTATTTTGAAGGAGAAAATGAAGGCAGGTGGTCGCAAAAGTGATTTATGGTGGCCAGAATTTGGTAAGATAAATTTGTATTTGAATAAAGTTTGGAAATCATGGTCGCCCATGGTGTGGGTCAATTTTGACTCTTCCTGAATGGAATCCTATGGCTTTATAAATTATTTTACCTATGGTACAGGGGTTAATGACTTAGATTTCCCTTGAAGCTAGGGGTAGGATGCTGACTGGCATATAAAGCTGTTTTATGAGCCAGGAGTTTGGGGTATTTAAATTTATGTATCTGGTTTTTGGTTATTTGATGTATTCTTATATTATACTATATTATATTGTTGTTGTAAAACATTTTATGTTTTTTTATGAGCTTTTATGATTTGTTATGGCCTTGATGGCTTCAACAATAAATTAAACTTTGACTTTGTTAAATCTTTAAGTTTTAATTTAACATTACAGTTCCCAAAAGAGTAGACAAACATATAAGGGAAGAACTGAACTATTCATCTTTGGGGGTTTGATATCTAATAGACTGATAATCCATGTCACACTACTGTTCATGGTGGCATTTCACTCAATGTACAATGGTCCATGGAAAATCCAGCTTAATGTTCTTTAGACAAGATATAAAATAGCATTGGTTCCAGTCAGCTGGGGCACCACAATGATTATATGAACCTTACCCAGGCACCTGTACTAATCTTCAACCCGTTAAGTAAGTATCACATAGTTTAACTTGCCAATGTCCAACATTCATCCCTCTTCAGTTTCAAGACCGTTAACCCAGGGCTAAAGTAAAAGGCAAGGAGAACACCAGAATTTGCATCTTCTGGTTAACAACAGAGAGAGGGAACTCCATATCTTTCTCTTCATAGCTTAGAATCACAGAAACGCAGAGATGGAAGGTGCCTCAAAAGGGTCTTCTAGTCCAGCTCCCTGGCTGGATGCAGGATGACAACATCTATAACATCCCTGACAGAGGCCTGTCCAGCCTTTTTTTGAAAGTTTCCAGTGACGGAGAGCCTCAACCTCCCTAGGCAACTTCTTCCATTGTCAAACAACTTTCACTGTTGTTTTTCCTGATATCTAACCAAGATCCGCCTTTCTATAACTGAAGCCCATTGTTTCTCGTCCTGCCCTTTGCGACAATGCAGAACAGCTCCTTGCCAACTTCTTGGTGGCAGACCTTTAGATAGTTGAACACTGCTAGCCCATCTTCTCTTCACTAGGTTAAACATACCCAGTTCCTTCTACCTTTCCTCATAAGACTTGTTTTCCAGACCCTTTTAAAAAAATTTTTTGGCCTTCCTCTGAACCGACTGTAATAAAATAATAAAAAAAATTGTCAATGTTCTTCTTAAAGTGAGGGGCCAAAATGGGACACAATACTCGAGGTTAAAGTATCAATCCCACTCCACCTTAAATGGATGAATAACATTTTCTGAAGTGACAAGATGAATGATTTTCTGTCACTCTTAACTTAACTCCTCCCCTCCCGCAGTTTTGGAGTGACTGTTTCTACAGATTACACATTAGTGACATCTAAAAGAGAAGGCAGGAGAAGGAAACCGCATCTGCCAATGGACTTCATTTCAACTTTGTTCTTATGCTATAACTCAAACACGGTGAAACCAAGATACCTTCTATTCGGCCAGAGGGGCTGTCTTATTCTATCTACAAACTTGAGTCTGCAGTTAGATTTTAATCTCTCTATCGGCTGCCAGTAATACTACCCTAATGTCCCTCTTGGTTTTCAGAATCAGTTCAAATTTGTTAAAGCAAATTAGAACCTAAGCAAAGAGAAGACGAGAGGAAAAGAATTAGTGTACAGGAGGACATTCAGTTTTTGGCAAACACTTTCCAATGGTCCAAATTACAAGGCTATGCTAAACTGTGTACTATGGCCTTCACAGTAAGTACAGCTCAGGAAAAACTCACAGGTCAGTAAGACCCTAAATTTCAAGGACTTTAAAAAAATGACATTCAGAGAAAACGGACTAGAATGCCATTTTAGCCTATTTTACCTTGACTATAGAGCAATTCAATTTTCTGAGAGGAAAGGGTTTTAATAACTCATGAGGTATTTGCATAAAAATACTGCATTATGTAAAACAATATCTATGGCCAACACTGCACTTGGGAAACAGATCTCGCCCTGCTTCTTTTGCTCATTGAGGATAGCCTTGCTAGTGTGGGAGAGCAGAAGCAACTGACAAGAATTTGCGTGAGTAATGAAACAATCCTGTTTTGTAGCTACTGGCTTTAGTCATGAAATGAGTCCATGTTATCGCGGCAACAGATAAGGTGACCAAGTGTTATTACAGGGATGCAAATAAGTCTAATAAAAGCTAAGTAAATGGAGAGCGGGGGGGAAGCAGCTCAGTTTGCATGCAGTGCAGACAACAAGTCTACGCAGCACTGCGTCATTCGTCTGGGTTGTTTAAGGAAAAGATGACAAGCATTTCATATCTGTAGAGAAGGAAGGAAGAAATTGGCACAGGGGTCATTTTAAGGACCGTAAGCCAAGTCTTGTGCAAGTGACAATCCAGCTTTGTCAAACACATGGGCTATTTCTTCCTACACACAGACACAGACAGACACAGACACAGACACAGACACAGTGTTACTGACTAGTTATGGAGCGATGGTAGCCACTCTGTTAAGTTAAGGTGCGTGGTACTTTGCATTGAAAGTCTCTCATTGCTTTGTACTGGAATTTTCAGGCACTGTGCCTCCAGGTGGAGACCTTTTTTGTTGCTGGGCCTCCTGACATTGCTGGAGGGGGAACCTGAGGGATGCCCCTGCTCAGAAATTCAGCCTCCGTGTCTAGTTTCCATAGGGGGAAGTTGGGGCTGTTGGTTGCTTGGTTTAAAAATTACAATCCGGAACAGTGACCGGATACAGCCCCCCGCCAACACCCACCCGGGCAGCGGCAGTGGGGCAGCTTACAACCTCCCATACTCTAAACTCAAGTCTAAACTTGAGCCCCTATGCGAAGAGTGCACTGCCAGAGTTAAAAGGAAGCGCAAAGTGATAAGGAAGGGGATGAGCAGAGCAGCAGCAGGGCAGGTCACCCTCAGGGTGGGGTGGAAGGGGGGGGCTTTCCCCAAGCAGCTGCCCTGGGGAAGTCACCCACCAACACCCGCTTGTATTCTGCCAGCTGGGGGCCAGGGAAGCACTTGCACTGCCAGGAAGGCGGCCTCTAAACATCTCCCTACCTGCCGTGGTAATTTCACCTGCTCTGGAGCAGGAAAGTGGCCGGGGCGTTTTAAAGTGTTGCTCATGTGGATGAAAGGGTCTGGTGGGGTTAAATCTTTAGACTCAGCTTGCATGGGGCCCTGGTAGGTGTTGGGGGCTCAGGCGGGGGGGAAGGACTTTGCTGGGGTGGAGGCTGGATCTGCTTACTGTTCCCTGCCACAGCTCGGGGTCTATTACACACCCCAGCAGCAACCTGTGCTGCTCATGCTTATTTCACTTCCCTGCCGCTGAGGAGCGCGAGAGACCATTTCTGTCTGAATCACAGCAGCAAACAGTGACCGGATCCAAGCCTTCCCCCCACCCCCTCCAGCAAAATCCTCCCCCCGCCCGACACCTACCAGGGGCAGTGGCAGTGGGGGAGCTTACACCTACATGCAACTTATTTATTTATTTATTTATTTATTTTACAAATTTATATCCCGCCCCCCTCCTGCAATGCAGCTCGGGGCGGCTAACAACAATAATAAAATATTAAAAATTCACTTTAAAATATAAATATAAAATACATCATCTAAAACACATCATATAAAACAGGGCTAGAAAAACAAATAAATAAATGGGCGGGGGATTAAAAACACCCCCCCCATCCCACCCTCCCTCCCGAAGGCCTGGGCAAATCGGAGTTTAGACTCTCGTCTAAACTTGAGTCTCTAACCAAAGAGTGAGCCCCCAGGGTTACAAAGGAGCTCAAAGTGATAAGAAAGGGGATGAGCAGAGCAGCAACAAGGCAGATCACCCTGGGGGAGGAGAAGAGGGCTTTCCCCAAGTAGCTGCCCTAGGGAAGTCACCCAACACGCACGTGTATCCTGCCAGCTGGGGGGCAGGGAAATGCTTGTGTTGCCAGGAAGGCAGCAGCCAGATGCTCTCACTGTCCACTGGGAAGCGTTTCTCTGACCCCCAGTCAGCAGGATAAAAGCCGGTGTTGGGTGAGTTCCCCAGAACAGCTGCTTGGGGAAGGAAACAATCCGATTGCCAATAATGGAATCAGGAAGGAATTTTTTCCCCACTTTATACCTCTTTTTACCTTTCTGTTTTTGAAAAAGGGTTTTGAGGATAAAGGCTGGTTTTTTGCCTTCCTCTGAAGATGTAGCCAACAGGAAAAAATAATAATAATAATTAAAAAAATGAAAACCTATATCTTTGTTATGTGTTATCTGCAATATGTTGTGTATACATGTATCATGCTAAGCAAAAGAGATACATACATACACACTTATAGATCGAAGTGGTAGGGTGCCAGGGTTAGTTAAATATGCTCCAGGAGGCTGGATCTGGAGGAGGCTACTAAGAGCCAGTCGTCGAGGTATGGATAAACCTTTATGCCCATTTCCCTCATATGGGCGGCTACGACGGCCACACATTTTGTAAAGACCCTCAGGGCAGTGTAGAGCCCGAACGGGAGGACCGTATACGGGAAATGGAGATCTCCTACAACAAAATGTAAGTAGTGTCTGTGAGAGGGTGTAATAGAGATGTGGAAGTAAGCATCCTTAAGATCAAGAGAGGATAACCAGTCTCCTTGTTGCAAGCCCAGAAAGACAATGGGGAGGGAAGTCATACGGAATTTGTATCGCTTAATGTACTTGTTAAGAAGTCTAAGATCCAGAATGGGTCTGAACCCTTCATCCTTCTTGGGGACTACAAAGTAACTGGAGTAGAACCCGGTATTTTATTCTGAGAGGGGGACCTCTTCAATAGCTCCTTTAGCAAGAAGTTTCTTGACCTCCAAAAGTATTTGAGTTTTGTGGGGGGAAAGGGGGGAAGTTGAGGGGAAGGGAATGGATTTGGATGGCATAGCCAGTCCGGATTATTTCCCTGACCCAGAGATCACGAGTGAGGGATGCCCAACGGTCATAGAAGGGCAGGAGGTGGTTACAAAAGGAGAGTAAACTCTCCTCATCTCCTTTGATCTGATGGAGGCTAAAATCGATTTTTGGGGGGTTGCCCTGAAGACGAATTGGAGGAGGGCCTCCCTCTTCCCCTTTGCTTGTTGAACCTGCTCCGATGCTGTGAGGTAGAGGTTTGCGGCTGTAGGTACTGCGGTGAGAAACATCTCCCCATGTGATAGGGGTAGGATGAACGCTGCTTAGGGGCGTAGGAATAGGGAGCAGTAGAGGGATAATATCTTTTCTTCATGGCTCTGATGACCCCAGTAGACCTAGATGTCTGGTTAGTCTCTTTAATTCTCTTGAGGGTTTCATCTGTGGATGAAGCAAAGAGACCCTCACAATCAAAAGGCAGAGCCTCGATGCGAGTTTTGTTCTCTGGGGTAAGAGCAGTGAACCTGAACCAGGCATGTCTCCTGAGCGTGATGGCAGAGGCCATTCCCCAAATATTGCATTCGGCAATATGCATATTGGCAGTGAGCTGGAACTGGGCAATTTGCATCCCTTCCTTTTATAAAGCAGCTATTTGATTAGGGTCAGTGGTCTTGCTCAGTTGAGACCAGAGCCAATGTTGATAACCGCACATGGCGGAGGCATAGTTGGAGGCCCTGAGGGATAAGGTCTCACAGGAGAAGATCTTTCTCCCTAGGACATCGAGACGTCTCCCTTCTCTTTCGGATGGGGAAGTTTGAAGGCCCCCTGCTCTAGTCTTCAGCGAGGCTGCTGCAATGACCAGAGAAGGGTGCCTGTAGAAAATATTGGCCAATTTGTTGGTGGGGACAGCTGAGGAGGGTTTGACCCACACCGAAGTGGAGGGCTCTATGAGTTGGTCAAATATAGGAAACATGATATGCCCTGGTTCCCCGGTACCGATTATCCCAAACACAGGACCCGACTGGGTCTTCCTGACCACCTTAGTGGGCAGCTTAGGCAGAGTCGATACAAGTCTCTTTAACATGGCCTGAAAGGCCTTAGTGTCCTCTGTTGCCAGGACAAACTTGGGGTCTAAGACTGTATCCGGTGGAGGAGGTGAAATAGTCTCATCCTCCTCTAAAACAGGGGAAGAGGACGAGGATGACGGAGACGCGGATCTCCCTGATGAAACCTCTAGGTCGGGTGGATGTTGTCCTACAGTGGGATGTTCAGGTGGAGGGTTGCCTAGGAGGGAGCGGAGGAAGGTGGTCCCAAGAGGCTGTGCCGACCTGTACTTGTGTGCTTCCTCTTGTAACATAGGAGCGGGTGTTGCCACTGGAACCATGGAGCGGGACTGATGGGGGTTTTTGCTCCCTGAGGTCTGCAGCAGTACCAGATCCGGAAGAGGGTGATGGATCGATACCGACACTAGTTAAGGAGGAGGTCTGGAGACAGTAGCAGTAGAAGGAGTGCGGAGCGGCGCTGGTGGCATGTATCCGCCTACATGTTGTGGGGCGGTAGCGTACATGGTTTGAGGGTGGCTCACAAACTCCAGACCTTCGAAGTCTGTTCTGGTTGGGTACAGTGGGGATCTGCTCCGGGAACGGGAGCGGTACCTATAAGGACCGGCATGGTCGTATCGCTGGTACCGGAAGTCATTGTAGGATGAGCAGCAAGAGCAGGGGGAGCGTGTCCTCTGGTCCCTGTGGTACCGTTGCGATGTACCTAGCGGTCCAATAGGGGATCCGTGTACAGATCTGCTAGGACGTTCAGGCTGGAGCGTTCCATGTCTAGGAGGGGATCTGGAATGCATTCAGCGATTTCTGTGATGCTCACTGCGATGAGAGATGGAGCGAGAGGCCCTGCGCCATTCAGTCTGTGGCAATGTCACCTTTAGCAGGGCAGCGGTTTGGGCTGGCTGTGCTGCTGGCGGTACAGTGGGAATCGGTACTAGTGGAGTCTGCGTGAGTAGAGATCTGTCAGGTTCCGAGAAAATAGTCTCCACTTCCAGGGTATTGTGGGGGGGCACGGTCTCCTGCTTCGGTGCTCTTAGCTTTTTCTTCTTCTTTTTTTCCTTACTAGGATGTCTAGTGCTACGCTCTCTGGTGCAGGAGGTGCTCTGAGAGCGGGAAGCGCTTCTAGCCAAGGGCGGTACCATGATCGGAACATCCTCTGATTGTGCACCGGCTTTACCCGGAGCGGTCTGTGGCTCCAACAGCACAGCCGGAACCGCGGACTCAGGGTTCATTCTGGGAGTGATTGAGTGCCCGGTGGGGAGCCAGAGAGCTCTAGTCCTTTTGTCCTGGTAGAAGGACAGCACAGAACTTACAGGTGCATGTGTTGTGAGTCTCCCCTAGGCAGGCTAGGCACTGGGAGTGTTGATTGCTTACGGAGAGCATTGCCGGGCAAGAGCAGCAGCGTTTAAAGCCCACCTGCTTGGGCACAGTCCGGCACACCCATGTAGGAGTGGGCGGAGTCCAGGGGACGAACCCCACAGACTAAGGCACGGGCACTCTAGTGTTCTTATTCTTCGTTGTTTTGTCTTTATTATTTCAACTTCTTATTTTTCTTCTTAAACTACTGACTAGCACTGCAAAGCGCTAAGGTCTTCCAAGTGCGACACCGTTGAAGGGAACTGAGGCAGCGAGGGCTCCTCCCTCCTATTTATGCAGTCCCGTTCTCACGCGATCTTGAGCCCGCGCTTGGGACGGGAGGGCATATGGAGCTCTCACAATATTCTAGATCTTTCCAGGTTTTCTGCCTGGAAACTGCTGACAACTAGGTCTCTGGTGCCTGCGAAGCAGGAAGCGTATCCCATGAGTGAGAATCGCGGAGATCCTCGAAGAACAGCAAAGGTTACTTGGCAGTACCTGGAATTCCTTGTGGTGGGTGTCTATACAATCACACTCCACAGCTTCAGAGACAATTCAATTCAAGGATTACCAGGAGAGGCTGAAAGGTGGTTGGTGTTCTCTCTCCATTGATAGACAAGATTGGGAGGACCAAGGAAGTGAAACTTACCAAAATGGGTAATGCTCACTAGAAGATTCCAGCAGTGTGAGACACATGCACACCGTTCAAAGACTTAGTATTGCTAATTACCAAGCTTTTACCAGCTTTTATATTGCTGGTAAAAGTCTTCCACTGGCAACCAGCCTCACCATTCAAAAACTGGCCATGCTGGTTAAATACCGGCCAGGCGGAGACCCTACTCTCACAATGTAGGTATATTGCACTGGCAGCCTATAATCTTCTGGGCCCAATTCAAGGTATTGTTTTTTACCTATAATGCCCTATATGGCCTTGGTCTGACTTACCTGTGGGACCGCCTCGCTCTCTGCGCTCTGGAGCAGCCTCTGCGGTCCGCTGGGAGCGCCCTTCTCGAGGTCTCCCATGTGCCCACTATGGAGAGGGCATTCTCAGTGGCCACATCTAGGCAGCGGAACTCCCTCCCGGTGGAGACCTGGGTGGCCACAGATCTCCCCTCCTTCTGTCGTATGTGTAAAACCTGACTGTTCCGGCTGGCTTTTGGCGAGGGAGCTGGGGGTGGGGAGTGGGTAAGGGAAGGGGGAGGGTTTGTTGTTCAGCGCTTTCCTTTTTAATGTGTTTTAATTGTGTTACTTTTAGTTTGTTATATTTGTTTACTGTATTGTAAGCCACCCCAGGCTGCCTGGAGCAAGAGGGGGAAGGATAAAAAATGTTTTAATAAATAAATACTTTACTTTTTTTACTTTATTACGGCCAAAGCCAGAAAGAAATTATACAGATAATACAAAAGTCACAAATAATCAACCAAGTACAAAACCATAATGAAATAACACAGGGGGATATGATCCCACTACAGAGGGAAAAGAACATCCTACCTACTGCCCCATTTGCCCTTTTATGGGCAGAGTTGAAATTTCAAAAAACGTGCGCGTTGATCGAATGCAAGCACTAGGAAGCCTGTCTCTTATACACATCTAGATGTGTATAAGAGACAGATATGAGACTGGGTGGAGGGGGAGAGCACGGGAGTGGAGAGAGAGTT
>QEPC01010034.1:11313523-11365894 GCA_003113815.1 Sphenodon punctatus | reverse complement strand
GAGTTGACCTGGCTAATGGCATGGCCCCCTATATGCCATTTACCCACCTTACCCACTTTGGCAAATACGACAATCTGAGATTTCCTGTAATTTATCTCCAGATCCCTCTGCGTACAGAATTCAAAAAAACACTGCAACTGCCTCCTTAGTCCCACCTTTGTTTGAGACAAAATTGCAATGTCGTCTGCATATAACAAACAACCGACGGGGTGGGCCGCTATTTTGGGGGGAAAGTGTGCGTCGATAGCCAATTTGGGCACCACACTATTAACAAATAAATTGAATAGGGTAGGAGCCAGCACACAACCCTGTCTGACTCCCACGCAGACGGGGATATCTTAAATAACTAAGTCTTCCAGATAGTTCTTCAAGTTGTACCTGCTCATTTTATATTGCTGTCCAAAAAGATTTAAAATACTTCAGCAAAAGATACGCTCAGCACAAATGTCATAATAATTATGGGCAATTACAAATTGAGAACTTGCATTAAAATGGGTCTTCCTTAGTTAATTAAATTGAACTCTCATCCATTGGTAATTATTCTACCGCTATTCTAAACTAATGTGGCACTCTAATTCTTTGACTATTAGAGAAACCCAAGCTTTGTATTTTGTAATAAAGTACAATTGTAAAAAAAAAATGACTCAGACAGTCCACAGGAACAATCTCCACACTTAGCCCAAAACTGACTTTTTCTTTCTTTCTTTTTTTTTCATCTTTATGAAAAGACTGCATTAATATCTGAACCATGCAGAGCAAAAGATAATTTTTCCATTAATCTCTGAATGGTCAATTAAACTCACAAATCTGCACTTACAGCTTATTTATTTAAAATAATTGAGCTGAAAGATAAGTTAGTCCATAATGCTGAAGTTTCCAAATTTCCAGCGAAACAATATAGCTCATATCCATATGAGATCCAAAACGTCTTAGTCAAGCAAGAAAAACTTTCACCATATGAGACGTAAGATGTAAAAGGCAACATCCTTGAGCATCTGCCTGATATTTACATGACAAATCTAACGTACATACTGCTACTGATCAAGCCCAAACTTTTGTCATGGAAGTTTGACTTGTAAGTTCTGAGTAGTAAGAACAAATACCAGTCTCTTTGTCTCAATTGCTCCCAATTCCCCAGGACAAAGACCCTGACCCTGCTCTGGGACTTAAAAGCCAAAGGATTCCAAGCTACATTGATTCAGATAAAAAAATGGACTTCAGAGTGAAGTTACATCTATTCGTAATGTGAAAAGGGCACTTGAAAACAGTCATGTAGCCACTGGTCTTAAATATTTATTTTATGTCTATAGCATCTTTTCACTACAGATTTTTGTAAGAAAGAGTGGTCTACCAAACTAAGCACAAACCTTGGACCCCAGGCACCAGTACTCAAATCCTTCCAAAAGCACCAAGGACAAGTTTCTTTCGAGCATCAATTAAAACAATGGTATATATTTCTGAGCATCAATTAAAAAATGGTAAACCTCACGACCATGCTGACTTCCTTCACTTTAAGCTCACCCTCTCTGTGCTAAGCTCTGTCATTTCCCTTGCCAAGCAGCACTAATTTGCCGTCTGCACTGAAACACATTCTCACAACCCCTGCTGTCTCTTCTCTGTCTTCATCTTCCTTCTCAACCCCCCCTTGTCCTCCACCCCATCATCCCTCACTTCAGGATCTCTCCTCATTTTTCACTAACAAGACTGATGAAATCTTTCCTCTCCATCCCCCATTACCTCCCCACCTCACTTCCCATCAGCTTCCCTTGATGAGATCACCTCCCTGCTCTCCACATCCAACCCCTCTATCTGTCCTCTTGACCCCATCCCCTCCCACCTTCTGACCTCTGTTGCCCCCAGTCTCACCATCTCTACTGCACAATATCAATCTCGCCCTCTGACTGGCTCCTTTCCCTCTGCCTTCAAACATGCCATTGTCTCCCCTATACTAAAGAAGCCCTCCCTTGACCCCTCCAATTACTGCCCCATCTCTCCTCTCCTTTGTCTCCAAGCTCTTGGAGCGTGTTGTCTACAGCTGTCTTGACTTCCTCTCCACCAACTCTTCCCTTGACCCACTCCAATCTGGTTTCCATCCTCTCCACTCGACTGAGACCACTCTTACGCATATCACTAATGATCTCCGCTTAGCTAAATCCAATCACCTCTACTCCATTCTTGTCCTGCTTGACCTCTCTGTTGCCTTTGACACTGTTGAACATACACTTCATCCTTCTCAACTCGTTCCACTTCCTTATTTTCCCGGGCTTGGTCTGGTTCTCTTTCTACCTCTTTAACGGCTCCTTCAATGTTTCTCTTGCTGGTACCTCCTCCACATCACTTCCCCTCTTCGTTAGAGTTCCTATGGTTCTGTCCTCAGCCCACTTTTCTTCTCTCTCTCTCTACACTCTGTCCCTGGACAAACTCATTGAATCGCTCGGCTTCCAATATGACCTCTATGCTGATGACACTCAACACTCTCTCTACCGCCTTTCCCCCTCCCCCCCCAATCCAATCTCATAACGTCTCTCTGACATCTCTGTTTGGGTGTCTCGCTCTCTACTTAAACTGAATATGGCCAAAACTGAACTCCTTGTCTTCATCCTGAAGCCTCCCTCTCCCTCTTCCTTCTCAATTTCCATAGACAGGGTCACCATTCAGCCTGTTCCTCAGGCACATAACCTGGGATTTATCTTTGACACCTCCCTCTCCTTTAAACCACAAATTAAATGTGCTGATAAATCCTGTTGTCTCTCCCTGCACAACATCGCTAAGGTCCGTCCTTTCATCACCGTTTCCACTACTAAAACCCTAGTCCATGCTCTGGTTATCTCTCACCTTGACTTCTGCAACCTCCTTCTCACTGGCCTTTCCCGCTCTCACCTTGTCCCCCTCTTGTCTATTCAAAGCTCTGCTGCCAAGATCATCCACCTCGCCCGCCACTTTGATCACATGCAGCCTCTCCTCTCCCCACTGGTTCCCTCTACCTGGAAGCATTCAGCACAAGTTTCTTGTCTTTACCTACAATGCTATTCATGGCCTTGCCCCCACCCCCAACCCTCCTACCATCTCTCTACACCCATCTCCTGCTACACTCCCCTTGGAAAGCTCAGCTCCTCCTCTTCTACCACCCCCGTCTGCTCACTACTCTCCTGTTCCTCAAAGCATATTTGCCCCATATCCCTTGCTGCTCCCCTCCATGCTTGGAACTCCCTCCCAAAATACATTTGCTCCTCTCCCTTCCTCCCAACCTTCAAATCTCTCCTGAAAACCTACCTTTTTCTGTCAAGCCTTCCCTAGCTCCTCGTCCCTAGTTCACCTTGATATTCCCATCACCTTCCCCTATGCAACTAAGCTGAGCATGTGTACCTACAACCCCACGCCTTCATGAATGCATCCTCATCTCTCCCTCTGTTACCCCGACTCCTTTTCTCCCCACCCTTGTCCTCCTTAGATTGTAAGCCTCCCTGGGCAGGGATCCTGTCTACTTTCAACAGTTGTAAAGTGCCAGATACGCTGCTGGCACTATATAAATACTACCACTACTATTACTACTGCATTATCATCATCATAGGTTCGAGGGTCCACTTTGAAGGACTTCATAACCTTATACTCTGAAGTGCTAAGTACCTCTATCACCTAGTGGTTTAAATTGCACTGTCTATTTCTGCAAGCCCTGCAAATTAGGCAATGTATTTTCAAAGGGCAAAAATGGCACTTCTGTACCTGACTCCCATTGAGTTTAGCAATCAAGTGCCTTAATGATCTTTGAAAATATACCTCTGAGTCTCTCAAATTGGCACCTCATATTAGTGGACACTTTTCAGAGGTTGGCCCTTACCCTTTGAATAATTAATAATGAAACTTAACTACTTCAGAAGGATTTTGTAAGAATTAACATATTTCTGAAGCTGTGAAGAGATGAAATAAATACGACTGGAGCAGATCACATCCATTTGATCCCCGTGCATAGGTAGTCCACTTCCTGTACCTTCAGAGCACTATACCTGCTTCACCCAGCCCGCTCACAGTGTGAATTGCAAATCCAAGGAACCTTTTTTTAAGTGGGGAAGGTAGTGTCTCCTTGGTGCAGCTCTACTGACAAGAAGTTGCCAAAGAAAGTGGGAGAAAAAACGGACACTGGTGAAACAAAGCTGGTGAAGATGTATAGGCCCCTACGGACAGATGGCCCAGTCCTCCCACTCATCTCCTGTGATCTGTAGATGCAGGTGCAAGTCTCGTAAATTTTCCATGGTGCCAGGATAAACTCTGTCAGGAGACTACTTTAGCCCTTTCCAAAAGAAAAAGAATCTGACTCAACTTCTGGTAGTGGTTCTAAAAGGTTAAAAAAAACCATCATTGATCCATTTAATGGAAATGCCATTAATCAATCAATCAGTCATGCCTCATCTTGCTATAGAGACAAAATAGTGTGGCGATATCTTTTATTGGACCAACTCAGGTTGGTGGAGGTGCACAATGATATACTTCAAAGCACAGTGCTGCCCTACTGTGAATCCTTATTTAAGTTTAACCTTCAACAAATACTTAATAGTTTTATTTGTTATGTGGTCAAGTACTATCTACCATGGAAGTTCCTATAACGTGCCATTTAGTTCGGATGCCACCTATCATTTGAACATTTAAATAGACATCAATTCTAATCTCAAATGCGAGGCGCGGGGAAGAATCCCCCCCCACAAAAAAATAACACATGCAGATAGGAGAACATTATTACTGAAGTCATGTCAGCAAAAAAATTAAAATTCCACAGGAATTAATATTTGCTTCAGCGGAAAAAAAAAAAAAATCTACAGCAAAGTGTCAGCACGATTGCAAAGACCATAGTATCATAAATTTCCTTAAGAGTGCAATCCTTTTATCTTAAATTTCTGCTGATGAACATGTATTTTACAGCCTCTAAGCACTTTCCTTCTGCTCAGAAGATAGTACTTAATAACATTTGGTGCTGCTTCATTGCTAATATCACTCAGTCTGCAGAGGTACTTGCTCCTGATTCAGCAATATACAGAGCTAAGATTACATTCACTTTGTCTCTGATTAATTTTGTATTGATTTACCTTGGCATACATTCCCCATCATGCTGCTGTGCTGCTCTAGTTGTCGATTTTTTTTCTTATTACTGCACTTGAGATCGGCATAAATAGGGGCATTACCCCAGAATTCTTAAGGATTTGTGACATAATGTGGTTCCTTTGCACGCCAACAATGAACTTCTCAGACTTCCCATTTAAAACGTAGCACGTCTTGCAGAGTATAAACACTCTGCTAGCTGCCCTCCTTTCCAGTGACTCAACAGAAATTCGTATGCACTGGCTCTTTCCAGGAAGAGAGCAGCAGAGACTCATCCATCGCAAATTTTAATTCAAGTTAATTAAAAGAAGTTTGAAACTCAGCCATAAGGGAAAAAATAGTCTTACATATCATAGTAGTCTCAATAATGATTTCGGAATCCTCCATGCGGAAATGAAAGAAAGAAGTTGTGTGTTTATCATCCCAATGAAAAACAATTACTTATAGTTGGATGGTGTCACTGAAGGGCAGAGTTACAGTAGGGAGGGTACCTCTACTGTTCATTTTCACAGCCTAACTTGCTTAGATTTCTATCATATGAATCCTTTAACTCTGAATGTCTTTCTTGTTTCTCCTCACGCTCCCCTCCCCCTTGCGCTTCCAAGACTGTAAACCACTCGAGGCAGGGACCTGTCTCTAATGAACGAGTGTACAGAGCCAGGTACATTGTTGGTGCTATATAAATAAAAAATAGAATTAATAATTTTGGGGGTTTAAAAATGCTCATGTTGATTATGCTGTCTGAATAATGTTTTCAACCTCGATATTTTTTCAACTTTAACTCCTTTTTAACATAGTTTCTCTTTAGTAAATGTTATTTTATTGGCCCTCTCCATATTAACTTTCGCCCTTCCTCTCGGGCGGGTGGGGGTGGGGATAAATGGATGAAGAACCTCAGGCATCAGCAGCTCCTCTCTCCAGCCATAGGAATCCAAGAAGCATGGAACTACTTGCTTAACTTGCACCGAGAGGCTGGACTACTGCAACGCGCTCTATGTGGGGCTTCCCTTCTGCCTGGTTCCGAGGCTGCAGCTAGTGCAGAATGCGGCGACCAGTCTCCTTTCGGGGACGGGCCGTCGGGAGCACATAACACCTGTGCTCCGGGCTCTGCACTGGTTGCCGATAGCGTGCCGAGCCAGGACTGATTTACAAAGCCCTTCACGGTCTGGGCCCCTCATACCTCAGGGACCGCCTCGCTCTCCGCGCCCCAGAGCGGCTCCTTCGGTCTGCCGCGGGTGCCTTCTCGGAGGTCCCTGAGCTGTGTTCAGGAGGGGCGAGGTATAAATTGAATAAATAAAATAAAATAAAAAATAAATTAAATTAAAAATATCCAAATTAATACAAAAAAGAAAATAGAAGAGAATGCTACCATGGGACTTTTCTAATTATCTGATGTTATAATTAGTTAAAAAAAATAATCTAAATTTAAAATGCAGACAAAATCTTGTAGCTTTATCCCAGTTGGGATTAGACCAAAGCAGTCATTTTCTCTCTACTGCTAAGCATATTTGCCTGCACCCACACACTGCAGCTTGCCTGCCCCCACTATTCTCATACATGCACATTTCCAACCATGCAAACACACATATCAGTTCCTAATATTCTTTTTGAAAGTGTTTTCTTCCAGTTCGCTCTTCTTCTCCAAATTCCCTGGATATCGCATCTCCTTCAGCCTTGTCTCCTGTGCCACGACTCCTATGCACACGTGCCCCAGTTTCTCCAATCCATCATTCTTCTCATCTCCCTAGTATCACTTGTCATACACACTTACCATTTCCCCTTCCCTACTCTCCCAGGAATTTATACACACATTAGTTAGTGTCCCTTTTCTTTCCTCTGGGGCAACAGGTAATTCTTATAAGGTGGTCCAATAAAAAATATCATCTGGGCTGCTTTGTCTTCCTCTACCAGTTTTTGGGGCCAACACATGGAACTACCCTCTCTTTCTATTCTATAATTTTAATTAGTAAAAGGGTAAACTGATTCCTTCTTTCAAAGCAGCCAAGCTTCACGTTATTTTATTGGAAGACAAGCAAAGTTGACATCAGGAACAAAATGACAGCCTCCCATATCTCTCACACACACTCACACTCACACTCACACTCACACTCAAGCAAGAAGGAACTTTTCCCCACATTTAATTCCACTTATCAATTAACTTTTTGAGAGTGATTGTTCATTTTGCCCTTTCATCTTTCCCGAGTTACAACAGCCACATGGTTTGCTGTTTTACAGTTTGAGAAAATATACATTTTACTGCAGATGGATTTATCCCCATTAACAAAAACTAGTGGACAATTTCCAGATAATGCACTGCACTAAAATAGCAAGAAATCAGGCTCTAGAACAAACAGAACAAAGTTATCTTACAATCATAAGTGGCTGAAAAACCTCTTCCTGACAAGTGATCACACAGTACAGGCTAAAGGCATGCAGGATGAAAGATCTGAAAGCATTTCTAATGAGCAGGCTTAGATGGTGTATTTATTATTATTATTATTATTATTATTATATAGCACCAGCAATGTATCTGGCACTGTACAAATCATGATTAGGCACAGGTCCCTGCCCTGAGGGGCTTACAATCTAGAAAAGACAAGAGAGAGGTGAACACATGGAGAGACAGGGAGACATTCATGAAGGTGAAAAGTCTCAGGTGCACGTGCTTAGTTTAGTTACCGGGAGAAGGATGCTGAGCAAGGAGGACAGCATTGGCGACCAGACACTTCATGACACTGGATGACAACCCTTCTCATAAGTTATGGATCAATAAAGTATCCAGCTTTTAAATTGAGTTTAAGTTTTGTATCCCAAGCCCTGCAGACGCACACGCGGGGGCACACACACACAATGCGTGAGTACGCACTCCCATTACGGGGACTGGGGCACATGTGCAAACTGTGCAGAAGCCACACGGAACTCATGGATACGTGTAAGCTGTGCACGTGCGGGTTCTCGATCGTGCCCAGTGATCACAGTTTCTGGCACATACTTGAAGTTACATAGCAAAAATAAGCTGCAGAACATTTAGGTATTTCTTACCGTCTTAATCCTTTCATAACCACTTGAAGTTAAACCCTGACAAGACGGAGGTGATGGTTGTGGGGAAAGTCGGGGGAGTGATGGCCCCCATCATTGATGGGGTCCGTCCTCCCCTGGTATCCCAGGTCCGTAGTCTGGGGGTGCGCCTTGATCCAGCTTCGCCTGGATATCCAGGTAGCGGCTGCGGAGAAAGGTGGCATTTTGCCTAGTACACCTGGTACGTCGGCTTAGGCCATATGTGTCAGACTCAGACCTTGCCACAATCATCCATGCTTTTATTACCTCAAGAGACTACGGTAACGTGCTCTACATGGGGCTACCTTTGGTGATGGGCCAGAGACTGCAGCTGGTGAAGAATGCGGTGGCCTGTCTCCTGAAGGGGACGGGCCGATGCGAGCACATTACTCCAGTGCTCTGTTCCCTGCACTGGCTGCCGATAGTCTTCTGGGCCCAATTCAAGGTGTTGGTGTTGACCTTTAAAAGCCCTAAAAGGCCTGGGCCCCACCTACCTGCAGGACCGACCACCTCACCTTCTGGATTCTGGATCAACCTCTGCGGTCGTCCGGGTGTGCCCTTCTTGGGGTCCCACGGGTTTCAACCATAAAGAGGGCGTTCTCGGTGGCTGCATCGTGGCTGTGGAACTCCCTCCCATTGGACGTCCACCTGGCCGTTAACCTCCGCTCTTTCCATAAAAAGTGTAAGACCTGGCTGTTCTGCAGGGCCTTTGCCGAGGGAAATAGGATGGGTGGGTTGGGTTAGGTTTTTATTGTTGGGGGGGGGGTGGGGGAAATGTTGATTTTAATGAATTTTATTATATGTTTTAAAATGTTGTTAGCCACCCTGAGATGCTTGTAGCAGGAGGGGGTGGCATACAAATGCAACTATAAATAAATAAATAATTAATTTTATCTTGGTTGCTACGAGGAGGAAGGTGTTCTTGACGGCTGCTCTACAGCTGTGGAACTCCCTCCCCCAGGGGGTTCATTTATGTCCAGGCTAGAGAGCCTTTACTAGGCTGTATAAAACAGTCCTATTCACAAGGGTGTTTGGCAGTGGGGGCTAAGGTAGGGCAGGGGAGTTGTGGGTGATAAGGGTGAGTTGGGAGGTAGGGTGGGTTGGGGGGTGTTTTATGTTTTATATTTATTATATTTATGTGTATTTTTTATTTTAATACTGAAAGCCGCCCTGAGCAACCTTTGGCGGGAAGGGCGGTGGAAGTCATTAAAATAAATAAATAAATAAATAAATAAAATGATTGCAAAAGATTAGGACCAAACAAGAAAAAGAAAGAAGTTTCACTTTGTTATTAGGTTGTGTTTCTTTATAAAGGAATGTTGTCATAGTAAAAATGCTAACTCTGGCTGCAAATACAAGTTTCAGTAACAAAAAGTTAGGCATTTAAAAATACAGATTGGGGTCATGCATTTACTAATCAAGTTTCATAAATGTGCATGACATTTTTACAGAACAAATGAAAGTAAATTCATTGTGCAAAGGAATTTACAATCAACAAGAACAGGAAACGGTAACAAAAGAATGAGTTATAGAAGAGGCAGGATGAGGACAAGGATGAGGATATTTCATTTTGCTGGGAAGTACTCTTGATAGTAAAATTTGGGGTGCTCTGGGAAGCTGATAACATTCACCAAGACCTTTCAGAATATAAAGCGATGCATAAATGCCAAGTTGTATTTTTGTGTAATGGCATGTAACCAACGGAAAACACAGCAATGGAGGAAGGGAGGAGTCAGACTCTGATATCGCCATAGTCATAACAACAAGCAACAGCAACAACAAATAACAAGGCCTCACAGAACTTATTAAGGCACTGGTCCTGCAGATGTATCTGCATGTATTTTGTGGAGGCTAAACATATCCTATTTATATTCTTGGTGGGAGGAAAAGGAGTCAGAATTAAGCTTGCAAATGCTGAACACACGATGGTAGTACAGAAAGTGCATTATTTTTCTAGACATAAGAATGTGTATAGAGAAAAGGAAGAAGACTCATGAAAAGATTATAATATATACAAGAAAGCTCGGTATCAACATTTTGCATATTTAGCCCAAAATCTTTCAAACGCTTGTGCACTTTCTTGTGCACATCAAGTCAGATGAGACATTCTATTTTTTGTTCTAGAATATCAGAATATTTTGTTCTAGAATATCAGAATATCTAGACTATCTAGAATATCAGATTATAATTTTTTTAAATAATGTATAGTTTTAGCTTTGCTGGGAAAGAGACTGAAAGGGGGGAAACCTAAGGATAAAAAAACTCCTTGCCTTAACCCAAAATAAATTTATTTCATTACCTGAACTGCCCTCTTTGGTTGTTTGGGAATGTAAGAATTTTTCAGTTAAATAATATGTTTCTTCCCCTACTCAGCAAGCATTCTGCTTTATGTTGCTAGAGATTGAAAGGGGAATGCCGCAGGTATAGTTTCAGAGAATCACTGGATTTTAGGGCTGGGGGAGTCCTTGGAAAGTCTTCTAACCTATCCTAACTGTGCAGGATTAGTTACAACTTGATAAGCATCACAACAGTATGTTTCATTTTCATTCTTTGGGTTTTGGCAACAGCGCCAACCAGCTACCCAGTCACCTGAATTTAGGGTGCCCGACTCACCCCGGTCGCATTTGGGCACCAGCTGGTACCCGGACATGACCCGATGGGCGACCTGCCTCCCCAGGCGCTAGGCTGACTTACCTCAACAGCCAGGCTGCTGCTGCTGCTTAGCTAAGTGGCACATGGGCCAGGGAGAAGCAGGGAGCAGCCAGGCATCTGGACAAGATGAGACGCAGTCTGGCCGGTGAAGTGAGTCAGTCTGGGGCCCGGGAAGCCAAGTAGCCCCTTTGTGGCGCTGGGACTGGAATCCTGGGGCATCCCAGGACACCCCAGTAAAACCTGCATTTTGGGGCACCAGGTATCCGGCGGGGGGTGGGGGCACCTCATCGGGTGCCCACTGTGCCCGAAAATGCAGGTATTAGCCACAGGGAGCTAAAGTGCTACCCACTGCAGCTCTAGTTCGGTCTGTCTCAAATTTTAAGCTCTGTGGACGCTGCTCTTGCTTTGGCTTCGGATCAACTTCATGCAGGTACCCCTTCTCTCCCTCTGTTCCCCTTTCCTTTGTCTCCCCCCCTTCCTTGTCTTTCTTGGATTGTAACCCCCTTGGGGTAGGGGCCTGTCTCTAACAACTGATTGTACAGCACCATGTACATTGCTTGTGCTATACAAACAACAGATAGTAATAAAACATTAGTTTTAAATGCCAACCCGTAACCCGTAACGTAAATAAAAGTGCGTTGCCAACAAGAAATGGACAAATTAAAACATACGTGACCTGCCGTCTTTCTAAACAAAGGGGTCAATCCCAAGTCCCCGCGCTGTAGACCCTGTGCCAGGGGGTGCGTGGCTTGCACGCACATACGTGTGCGTGAGCTACGTGTGCTCCGCACGCCAGGCTGCAGGGCTTCGGACCAGCCCCAATGCCTTCACTTTCACAAAAGCAAGAAGATGTGAATGAAGAAAGGGGGGGGGGGGCTTTTATTCCTTTTAAAGATTGTTGAACTCCGCTAAGGGATATATAAATTGGATAGTGCTAAATAATCATCAAATGGACAGTAAGAAGGCAGGAGAGACCAATTAAATAAAAAGCAGGAAATCGTATTATATGTATAATTAAATTGAATTATTTGAGCAAATGAAATTAGAGACCATTTTCAAAACGCCAACATTTATTCTCATGGGTACATGACTGATATGCATTTTCCTAAATGGGAGCACTAAAATATTCAGCAGACAGCTAATAATATATAAAAATAACTGGGGCGGTGGATTCCACAGCCCCAGTGTGAGGGGTGGGGAGTATGGCCATGTGGGAAGGAGAGTGGGGGACTGTTGTGAGAAACAACGTACATTCTCATTCTCACTCTTGGGCGAAGGACAAAGGAGTGGGTGGGCTGAAATGTTATCATCAGTATTATTATTCGTATTGTGGGGTAGACAGGAAGGTAATTGGGGTTAATGGCACCGCACGGCAACAAGGCTATATTGCCTCAAACAGAAGATTAAAATTGTTAACAGAGCAAATGTTGATGTGGTCAAGAACTGGGAGGGTGGGGAGAAACGAGAACGTGTGGCCGCCTGGCCCCGCCCCCACACTGTGGCCAGCATCCTGCCTCCCATCATCAAGGGTAGTGAAGGTGGCCGATGATGGCGGCCAAGACGGACCCGATCTGGGCCAGCAGGAACAGATGTATGAATACACTCTGGCCTGCTTTGCCTCGATCGGTTTGGTGCCAAAGTGATAGCCCAGGCTAGCTGCCAACACACCCGAGGTCAGTTCTGGGTGAACATCTGACGGACCGGTCACAAACGTGACAGTGGCCCGCAGGCCAAAGCTGACCAGAGCAGGTAGCTGTCATGTTTGTTTTTTTACCCTTAGTCACCTAGTATTTCATTAGTAACATGAAAGCAGCCCTACCAAATGCAAAGAATTAAAACCAGCTTTGCTTGTATGAAGTAACAATGACCTGCATCCTGTGAACACATAGGTGTTGAGTTTTCTCAAAGGGACTTCACCTATTAATGCAGCCCAAAATGGCATTTTGTCTTTTTAAAGACAGCGTTGCATTGCTGTATTCTGTTCAGTTTATGATCCATCAGAACTCCCCGTTCCTTCTATCCAGAGCTACACCCTACCCAGTTGTCCCCAATTTTATATTTGTGGTTCTAGTTTTTCATCCCTACGTGCAGTTCTTTGCATTTGTTATGAAACGTTTATAAAACATTTATAGGAGGAGCGCCTACAAATGAGCATAAAACCCTATATAAAGCATAAGAGGGTGTTGATCTCTGTTGTTAACAGTGTACTCTGTGAGCAATCATAATTTGTTTTGCAAAGTCAACTGAAAATCTTTATTCAACCTAAGCCAGCTTGCTAAACCATTTTCCTCATCCCATTACCAATTCCAGGAACAGCCTCGCTACTCTAATAAACCAGATATCTTTCCCCACCACTCTTCTTGAAGCTTCTGAAAGCTCCTCTCTTTGCAGTTGGAGCTAGCCCGCTGAAGCTCTCACCCGGCCCACTTTTAGTTGGGCGTCCTAGGGTGGTGAATTTAAAAGCGTATCAGAATGAACTCTAGAAGCACAGCACAGGAGTACTCCATCCCACATGCTGCAGAGCGAGAAGCTGGATCAGGTCTTATACTGGGGGCTGGATGAGGAGCACTGCTGCTTCCTTGATGATCCATTTTAAAGCAGGGAATCGCCTCATTCCTCCCGAAAAAGCTGTCAGCAGAGCGGTGAGAAGGGTAGCACCTAGCTCCACAGTCCCACTGAACTAGGGGGAAACTCCAAAATAATGGGTGGGAAGAGGGTGAGAGAGTCAAAGAACAAGGGGGGAGAGAGAGCGAAAGCAGTAAAAGGGTGGGAAGAGAGAAAGAAAAAGATGGCTCAAGAAGTGGTATCAGCTATGATAGAGAAATGGAAGAGGGAACGCACTTTAAAAAAGTTTAAGCATCACTGATCTCCCACTCTCCTGCTATTTCGGCGTGTATGTAAGACCTGGCTGTTCCGTCAGGCTTTTGGCAAGGGGTAAGGGTGGGGTGGGAGGTGGGTTTTTCCCCCACATATTGTAATTTTAAATTGTTTTAAAATTTTTTATATTTTTATTGAATGTTGTTCGCCGCCCCGGGCTGCCCTGAGGGCAGGAGGGGCGGGATATAAATTTTAAATAAATAAATCTGCCCCAACCTCCTACTCCATGGTAGGATATCCCTGTCTACAGCATCATGGACAAATGCTTGTCCAGCCAAGGTTTTGAAAACTTCCGAGGAAGGAGATTCCACAACCTCCCTGGGCAGCTTATTCTATTGTCCAACAGTTCTCACCGTTAGGAGATGTTTCTCAATATTTAACCAAAATCTCCATTGCTGCATTTTTAAAATGTATTTGTTTTTATTTATTTAAAACTTATATCCCGCCCCTCCTGTCCAAAGGCAGCTCGGGGCGGCGAACACACACACACACACAAAATTTAACAATAAAACATTTTAAAATAAACCTACAAAGTTTAAAACAAATCATAAAAACTCACCCTCCCTCCCAAACCCCAGTCATTTAAGCTCATTCCCTCTTGTTCTGGCTCCAGTGACAGCGAAGAACAAAAATTCACTATTTTTTGTGACATCCTTTTAGATAACTGAAAACCACCAGAGTAAAAAGAGACGTGACACGAGCCCAATATGGGCCACTGTGGTCCGGGACGCGCAGCACATGTGGTCCTACACCACCAGATGTTGGCCCGGGATGGCCCCGGGGTGGATAGGCAGCTGGCCAGGAATCAGCCCTCCTGAAGATCCCAGGCACCCATTCCAGGCCATGCAGACCACAGCAGGTCATGTCTGCTCAGTCCTGCCATCCCGGTTGGGGGCAGGGGCCACCATTGCTGCTCATCATGGCGGAGAGGGCGGAGGCGCTGGAAGCTGGGCAGGGCCAGCTGCCCTCACATCTGTTGCAGGCCTCCCCTACCCAGGTGGTGCAGACGGTGGGACGGTTCTCCCAGCAGCACACAAGTTTGTTCAGTGCCGCCTGCTGACCTAGAGCCTGACCGCCACTGTTTCCCACCTTGGGGAGGGCTGGAGAGCCGCCACGCTGCCCACACAGCTGTTTTTACCCTTAGCCTCCTTTTCGGTAGGCTGAATATACCCAATTCTTTTAGCTTTTCCTCCTATGGCTTGCTCTCCAGCTCCTCTATCATTTTGGTTGCTCTCCTCTGGATCTTCTCCAATTTCTCTATATCCTTCAAAGTGCAGTGCCCTGAACTGGACGCAGCATTCCAGGTGGGGTCTCACCAGTGCTGAATGAAGTGACACCACAATCTCATACATCTTGGATACGATGCACCTATTAATGCAGCCCAAAATGGCATTTTGCCGTTTTTAAGACAGCATCGTACTGCTGATTTCCGTTCAGTTTATCAGAACGCCCAGATCCTTCGATCCAGAGCTACACCCTCACCAGTTGTCCCCCATTTTATATTTGTGGTTGTTGTTCTGGCTTTTCATCCCTGTGTGTGTTACTTTGCATTTGTTATGAAATGTAAACAATTTAATTTTTTTTTGAGCCAGGCTGGGCAGTGAGGTTTTTTGTGTTTTTTTCCATTGATTTCAATGGGGACAGTTCCCCATTGATTTCAATGGAACAAATCCGGTACCGGTAAACCGGTACATGGATCCGGCAATCCTGCTTTTAAAAATCCGGTAACCTGTAAATCCGGTAGCCAGTATTTGACCCGATGTCCCACCCCTACTACCCACATCCGCCTTGCCCCCCTCCCTCCACTCCTTCAAATCCCTCCTCAAGACCCACCTTTTCCTCGCCGCCTTTCCCAATGCCTGCTAGTCGTTCCCCATATACTTACTGTCAGCCCTCCTCTGCAGACTGCTGCAACCAACCTGATTGTAACCAAGCCAAACACACGCACCTGAGACTTCACATCCACATGAATGTTTGTTTGTCTTCTCCCCTGTCTCTCCCACTGTCCCCTCTCCCTGTCTCCCCCTCCTTGTCTTTTAGATTGTAAGCCACAGGCAGGGACCGCGTCTAGTTCTATGTTCTGTACAGCACCAAGAACATGAGTGGCGCTATATAAATGTTTATAATAATAATAATAATAATAATAATAATAATGAAATTGTTAAATTTCATTTTGCAAAGATGTGTAAGAACAGTCTTGCTCTCATTGCTGCTATTAAACATTTAACTATGCTCACATTACATTATAATCACCACAAGCGCGCACACATTATGAACACACAGATAAGCCCTGCTATTTTCAAGACATGGGCCAAACTTAATTCCTCTGTTGCTCTGATTTTCTGTTGCATTTATCCTCTTCGCTTCTTTTAAACGTTTCTACATTATGCATGTAACAGAAGCAGCATGTAAATCAACTATGTTATAATTATCACCACCTCTGGTCAGTTTTGCACATGATTACACCTTTTAAGAGTATGCCTTTCCCTAAGTATATGAATTATTCAAATCAACCTTTCCCATGCCAAAAACCTCACATTACTGGGAATCTCACCACCACTGGAAGGTCAGAGGGATGGTAACCTCCATACAGAGTCTATGGTTTTAATCATCACCTTTCCAGTGTCACTACTTAGAAATCACCACAAAAAACTAATTATACATTTCAGTTAATACAACCAATGGCTTGTTTCCCCTCAAGTTAAAATGATAAAAGGGCAAAACAGAATTTTACTGCTTTACTTGTAAATCAACTGAACAGTGTGGAAATGTAAACAGACACATTAAGTCTGGTGCCTCAAGCTGCATTTGTAAAACCCGAAATCAACTGGTTAGAAATATCACAAGAGGAAGGGAGCTTTAAATACTGGCCTTCAAACTTCAAATCAAGGTGCATTTTTAATCATTTCAGAATTGTACACATGGCAGTCATTGGATATTGGGCAGACAGAAAGAAAAATAAATTCTGTATTTGGAAGATAGTACTGGAGATTCAGAGTGATTATATAAAATTAGGCTCCTAAGACACAAACCAGAGCTTGTTTTGATGAGTATGTATTCAGAACAAGTATTAATTATTATTATTATAAGCATTTATATAGCGCTAGCAATGTACCTGGCGCTTTACAAAAAACAAGATAGACATGGTCCCTGCCCGAGAGCTTACAAGTGCAGACATAACCAACTATCCAATGTCACTGTGTACTCAAAATATATCATTCAACAAGAGTCAGGTCTGCCTGGACTTCCAGATGAAAGACAAGATGCTCTTCCTCAAAATTACAGATGATTGGCTTTCCCGATGGGAGAAAAGTTCTTTAATCAAACTCAGCCTAATATACCTAGGGGGGGGAAGGGCAAAACCCCTGTAGAAAAACAAGACAAAACATGTGTTTTAAATTAACAAGTTACTGTGATGCCTTAGGTTAAGTTACAACTCTGCTAAGAGATAAGCAGATGGCCTGTTATTAAAATCTGTAAAACTTTGATCAGTGGAGACCAATTAACTGGGCACATGGCTAAAGCCAATGTAACAGCCTGCTCCCTTACTGTTGTCATCTTGTTCCTATTGTGAAGAGTTAGGGGAGTGACAGATACCTCGCACGTCAAATATATGCCTGACCATCCTCCTGTCACCTCACAATAAAGCTGTTGCGATGGAGGGGGAACGCTGCAACAGCTCCACTCTAAAGTCAAGGACACCAGAACAGCAACGGTGAGGTGCATTTTAAGCCATTTTGTATCACCATTTCTATAATGCTAACAACAACAATAATAATAATACATTTTATTTTTATATAGCGCACCCCTGCCATGGCACATGGAACGCTTCACACAGAACTAACACAACTATGGCACTTTCATTACTCAAAAAACACATTATAACCCATATCTAGTTCACCCTCACAACAATCCTCTGAGCTGGGTGATCACTGGGTGTTAAACAACACGCTAGCCCCCAATGAGTGGGTGTTGTGCGAGGGTTCACCCAATGGCAATTTGTGAGTTGCCCCGAGCTGACATTGGCAGGAGAGTGCAGGGTAGAAATATAAATAAATAAAGTTTCTGAAGGAAAAATGTTTATACTAGTTCTACATTCGAACAGCAACGGCTCGGGTGAAGTTGCTGCTGGCACAAGCTCTTCTAGGATCAGGTTGAAAATCTTGTCAACAATTTATATGTTTTCTCAACAAAAGATAAAGAAAAAACAAATCAAAGCAGGAGGGTAATAATTAAAACCACTCATTAGAATAGCAGATGGTTCTCCAAGCCTTCTCCAAGTCATTCATCCTCTAGCCCTTCCTTCAGTTACTAAATATTCAATTCTTCCATTCAAATTATTGAATTCTTTGTTCTGAGGGTGACAGATTTGATTGTTTTATGGGGTTTTTATTGACATCCCTTTCCTTGCTGCTGACAGCATTAGCAGAGACTGCGCTGTTTTTTTTTGTGTTTTTTTTTAAAAAGCCAAATAATTTAATAAAAGCTGTAAGCATGTTTCCTGCATATTTATAAGAAAGGCTAATAAAATGGGTCAAACTTTACACTGTGGTTGCTCCAACACTTGGAAGTGCTGTACTTCAAACAATAGTGTAGTTCTGCAGATACAACCTCACGTTTGTGGCTTCTTCAGGGTGTAATATTCATATATATTCTCTTGGAGTAAAGGTAAGTAGTCTCTTATATCTTTAAATGCAGCTATATGGGCTGTGACTGTAAAGGGTAAATAATAATCAGAACTACACAATCTCAAAGAACCCACCAAAGGTTCCTTCCAATTTGGAAGCTGTTCCTTCCAATTTTGGACAGCTTCAATGGGGCTACTCCAGAGTAAGTCGCTAGTGGACTGCAGCCTAGGCCGACAGTCACTTATTAAAGGAGAAGAAAGCTACAACCTGTTTGTTCTGCTGTAAGTAATCTTCAGTGCATCACTCGCCCCTCATCTTAACCAAACACTCACAATAGCAACAGCAGGTTGTTTCCGCGCAGTATTTGCTCCAAGCAGAGTTTCACACCCCCAAGACTAGAACTAGCCCAACCTCTGCCTACGCAAGCCACCAACATTCTCCCGGCTGGGCAAATGTACATCTTTTGGAACAACGTCTGATCTCCACGTCCACTGGCCTTCCCCACTAAGGCTTAGGGTAAAAACACATGTGATGTCTGGCCAGCCAGCCCCTCCAGCGCTGCACCCAGCCCCTGCCATGACAGCGCTGCCCGTCATGGTGGACCCAGCCTGGGCCAGCAGACCGGCCCAGAAACAAACGTGCATCCCCGACATGGCCCACTTTGGCCTAGTTGGGCAGAGACTAGCCTGGGCTGTGATTCCAGAGGTCCCCAAAATGGGACACTGGTGTTCTTAGACATCTGTGGCCATCTGTGTCCCCAGATCCTTTGCAAGTTCCTTGTGGCCAAGACATCGCCTCCTGGGTTTCGTAAAGTGCAACATGCATTTACAACACTATAAACCCATGTGAGCCCCACAGCTTGTTGTGGAGGTAACTAGGGCGATAGTGCCTTAAAGCGAAGAGTACAAGAGCTTCATGCCCAGAGTTTCCTTCTCAGGGAGTGAACTGGGGCACCAAGAGCTGAAGAGGGGTACGGAGATCCAGCCTGGAACCAGGCAGAAGGACGGTGAGGCCCGTACAGAGGTGGCTCCATCACCAAAGGAGATCAGGAGCGGCAGCTTCAAAGCCTGGGCTTCCTACGGAGAAGAAAGCAGCCCTCGGCACTCACCGTGAGGAGCGCATGCAACTGGGAATTCACCTCAGCTGTGCAAGCTCCGCCCTCCGGCCACTCAGGAAGATGAAAGGAGGAGCAGAGGTTGAGGAACAATTTCTCAAGAGACCGGGAGCATTTCCCACCGAGTGTCTGAAGCCTGAAGGCTCCTCCCCGCCGAGTGCAGCGCGGCGCAGGCATCTCCTACCAAAAAGCACTCGGACGGACGGAGGGGCCTAGTGGGGCTTCTCCCATCTCTGTTCCTCAATGTATCCCGAGTCAGGCAGGCAGCTGGAGCTACCGTCTTCGTGGAGCTAGGCTGGGGTGATCAAGTGCTACTCAGAAAGGGTGCTGTATCAGAAGCTGCTTGGAAGTCAGAGTGACCATATCCAACTCAGTAGTTGTGCCCGAACCTAGACCCTCTCAAAGCAAGGAACCAACAGCTTACCTCTCAGAGAGCTTCTCTGGTAACATGACACTCTCCTCCTTCAAACCCATCCCATTTGCAGACCCCCCGGGGGACCTGGAAAGCTGAGCTCCTATCTGAGCCTCCGATCAATGCCCTTCTTGGCCAGCAAATGAGAGCAGCGCTGATCGGACTGAGATTATCAACACGAGAGTTAACTTTTACTTTTGAAAAGCAGCCCTGGGTAACTCGCAGGTCAAAGGCAGTCTCAAGTGCCGCTGTTTCCCCTCCGTTGGTTCCAGCAGCAGATGAGAGTGCCTGGATTTCACAGAGCTGCAGCGCCACCTTGGTACGCTTCTTGCTTCTGGACACAGACTCTTGGAGGAGCCAAACCATGACCCTAGCTGTCCTGGCTTTCCTCAGCTCCTCAGTCTGCTCTTCACTGATGCTCCCTCGCCTCTCCTGTCATTCAGAGACTCCTTCTCCCGTCACTGAGCCAAGCACGCACACCAGCAACTTCTCAACTTCACGCATTCCCTGTCTTCCCCTTGGGGCAGGGACCTGTCTTGAATGATTGTTTGGTACCAGGTCCATTGCTGGGGCGAATAAACAACGGCAGTACAACTGAGTTCTTTTAAAGGGGACTTGCGAGGCACGTCAGTTTCAGCAGCTAAAAACAGAGAGCTGGTGGCCTGGAAGGGTTCGATTTAAAGCAGGGGTTGGGGAAACGTTTCCCTCCTGGGGGCCACTTTGAAAGGGAGTCCAAGCTGTGAGGGCTGCACAAAAGGTTGTGAGCAGGTATGCATAAGGAGGGCCCAGATTGTGGATCTGCCCTCATGCCTGCTCCCTTATCCCGAGCTCAGGTTTCTCATGCTTGGAGGAAGGAACTGGAAAGGAGCCTCATTTGGCCCCACCCCTAATTTAGCCCATATCCCGGTCTGGCGACACTGCCCATTTTATTTATTTATTCAAATTTCTAACCCACCCTTCCCCTAAAGGCTCAGGGCAGCTTACACCCATCTGGTCACTGCGTATGGGATCAATTCCAATTGGTGACACTTGCTGAGGCGGCGGATGTGCTTGGCTCTGTGCGAGCCACAATTTGTAAATTGGACCCTTGCCCATCCTGGCTGGTTAAGGCCAGTCGAGAGATGGTGGGGCTGTTTGTTTACTTACCTCTTAACTTAATATTTACTATATTACCCCTTCCTTCTGGTGAGCTCCCTCACTGGAGCACACCGCTGGATATAGCAGAACATCTTAGGGTTTTAACTTAAATCACCAATAACCAGCAGGGCTATTACCTCTGTTGAGCATTTGTATAATCTTAAGAAACGATGGATGCTGAACATTTCTTTCAGTTCTACAGGACTGGTAGTGAAAATCCTTCAGGGGGAGGAAGTCCTGAAGGATAAATTGATCTTTGTTTCTAGAGTGATGCAACTGGATGTCACCGGTGTGGTGATTCCGGAAGGAATTAGGTCCCCCGTTACTGGGGCTTACCCTAAAAATATGCCTAATAGACTTGCATTGTCTGTACAGGAAGTGCAAAAAAGCAGTGTGAAGGAGCTAGTCAGGCAAAGGGATAAGATGGACTTTCCTGTTAATTTAGGAAATGGGACAAATGTGATGGAGATTGGGGGGGAGGATGCGCTGGCTTCGAAATTATGCGATAAGAATGGGGTTATACAGAATAAGCAGAGGCCCATTCTAGTGCCAAATTATGACCCTTTTCAGCAGCATCCAGATCTCCCGGATCTTATATTTGAGCGACTGGATAACCTATGCAGTAAGCTGGTGAAAGCCAAACCTCTTAATGGCTCTTTATTAGCTCAGGCTCAAGTTTAAACGCAAGTGCGGGACCAGAGGACAGCTAGAACAGGGACTGCGAGGGTTGACTTGCTGTGCAGTCTCAGCCCTCCTTTTCCCCGAGGGAGTTTTTGACTATTTCCTCTACTCCATTGGGCTCCCTCAAGGGGACTGATCATCCACTCCTTGAGGGTGTACAGTTGGAACAAAGGGCTGAACCTCTTAGTAGTTTACTCTCAGAATCCCATGTTGGTATGGTACAGGTTAATGGCTCTTCTACCCCACAGCCTAAGCTAGGTTCGACTCTAATGCCCATAAGTTTAGGGACTTCTGTAAGTAAAGTGGTGGAGGCGAAAGTACTGACTAAACAGGCTATGGTGCTGGCTCAGCAGGGGGGAAAGACGGGTCAGCTCCTTCCCGGGGTTTTTTCATTCAAAGCGCAGCAAAAGGAAAGGGAGCAGGATTGGATTGCTTCTAATTCCCATTCGCTAACCAAAGACTGACTGGCTACATCAAATTGTGCTTTGCTTAAAGTTGTAAAATGGAATATTGTGGGATTAAAGCAGAAGTTATGTGATGCTGATTTCCTGCAAGCAATACAGATTTACGACGTGGTTCTGGTCCAGGAAACTTGGATGTGTGCTGAGTTTTATTGTCAGGGCTTTGAGGTCTATTATGTTCCGGCAGTGCCTTCCCCTCTTCGTGGTAGAGCAAGTGGTGGTTTGGCATTGCTAATTTCTTATGACTTCAGAGTTGTGATTAAATTACTTGGCTACCATTTGGCTTATTTTGCCATCTGGCATTGTATTCTTCCTAGTGGCCTCCAATTGTTAATAGCTAATTATTATGTATCCCCACCATCTTCAACATACTATAAGTGGGAGCTATGGCCTCTCTCAGCTGAAATTACGAGGAAAGCAGTGGAAAGTTATCTTATGGCTAATTTAATAGTGGGTGGAGATTTTAAAACTAGGCTGGGCCAACCTCCATCCAATCAAGTGATTATGGACACAGGATGTACTTGTACCTCCATTTAACAATTTGCACGAGTCAAGAGATGTAGTAAGATGTTCAAGGGCCCCTTTATTGGAATCACTTGTGGATGAGTTGGATTTAACTATAATGAATGGTTTACTTCCAGGTGACCTGGAAGGCCATTATACATATTACTCAAGCCTAGGTGTTAGTACTACTGATTATTTTATGGTAGCCAACAAATTCCTATTTTGTACACTGGAACTTAACATTGCCCTTTCCTTTTTGTCCAATCATTGTTTGCTGATTTTGACTATTCAGGCCCCCTTTAGTAGGAGTCAGAGGGCTAAAACTATTGGACAGGTGAGCATTCCTCCAGTTAAGATCAAGTATACGGTTTGAGCTTGATGGTCCCCCCAGATGGAAAAAGATTTTCAGACTTTTATTTCACAGCAACCAGAGCAGACTTTAGCTACCCAAATTATGATGGTCTCTGATGAGACTACAACAGCCTATGAAAATCTTATAGAGGCTATGAGGCCACTGTTTGTAATCTCAACGGAGTCAACTGGTACAATTCTAAAGGATTTGACCTGGTTTGATAGGGACTGTAGATATCAGAGGAAAAAGTTACGGCGAATCACAAGAATGTTGAAGTGAACCCACAACCGGGCTAATAGATGTGCTTTTCAGCTCTGTAGGAAGCAATATCCTGAGTTTCTGGCAAAGAAAAAGAATTAATTTCAAACCAAACAGTGGAGTGCTTTGACTGAAGCAGCTAATGCTAGGGACTCCAAATAGTTTTGGTCCCTGATAAGAACAGCCGGGTTAGGTAGGAAGCCTCATTTTGTTCCTCTATGACCATCTGACATATGGGAAAAGCACTTCCTGACTGTATTTTTGGACAGTTCCATCAGTCCAGTTAATGTTTTTTTGCCCCCTTGTGATAGGTTATAACACTGGGAGTCAGTGACTGAGAGAGAAATCTGCGATCTAATCGCCCAACTAAAGCCAGGGAAATCTCCGGGAGATGATTTTTTGCCAGCAGATATTATAAAAAGTCAATCTGGTTGGTGGGCCTCTTTACTGGGCCCCCCTTTTCACACATATCAATGCCACAGGAAGGATGCCTAGGAAGTGGCTGATGAGTGTGGTCATCCCAATTTTTAAAAAGGGTGACCCTACAATTCCGGCAAGTTATAGGCCGATTAGCCTATTAAGTATGGCAGGGAAATTGTACACTAAATTTTTGTTATCTAAACTCCAGCTATGGCTGGATTACGAGGGTTTTTTGGAGCCAGAACAGGCAGACTTCCATAAAGGACAATCCACAGTCGAACAGGTTTACGTGCTATCCCATCTTATTAATAAGTATGTTCTCCAACAAAAAAGTACACATTTGTATATGTGTTTTATTGATTTACGCGTAGCATTCGACTCGGTGAATAGAGAAAGACTTTGGCATAAGCTTAGTGTAACTACATTGGATCCTCGTTTACTCTTCTTGTTGATTCAGTTACGTAGTTCAAATTCTCTTCAAGTATGGTATGCCTCTACAGAACCAACGACAACAGAAATCCCTGTAAATAGGGGGGTACGGCAGGGATGTATACTGGCCCCCGCACTGTTCAATATTTATTTGAATAATGTGGTGTCGTTCATGAGGAGAGATGAGTTGCATCCACCTAACCTTGGAACTAGGGAAATTTTTATTTTACTGTATGCAGATGACACTGTCCTGCTTTCTTTGTCGCAAGTGGGTTTGAGAAGAAGTTTGGGGAGATTTGCTGAATTTTGTGAGCAGGAAAAACTTGCAATAAATTTCTCCAAAACAAAGGTAATGGTTTTGGGGCTAAGTAATAACAGCAAGTCTCACCGATGGGAAATTGCGGGTAATAAAATTAGTCAGGTCAGAGAATTCAAATACTTGGGAGTGTGTGTGGCTGCTAATAGCAGGTGGAGGAGACAACTGGATTTTACATTAGGTCAGGCCCGTAATACTGCACGAGCTATACAAAATTTCTACCATGGAAAAGGCGGCAAGCAAGTCTTGCAAGCCTTGCGTTTATATACTGCTAAGGTTATAAACCAATTTTTGTATGCCGTACCAATTTGGGGGGTAGACTACCTGGAGAATCTGGAGGTTCTCCAAAATGGTTTTCTGAGGGCTATTATGGGGGTCCCTAGGAAAACACCACAAGTGCTCTTGTGGGCCAAAACCTGTAGTAGTATGATCAGGTCTCTGGCACTAATTATGATAATTCAATTTTGGCTAAAAGTCATTTTGTTTGCAGATGACTCATCCCCTTTGATTCAATTGATCTAAGTTGGTGAGGCATCTAGTAAATGGGCTCTCTTAGTTGAACACGAATTGGCCAAACCGGGGTTCTCTAGAGATTGTCTCCTTCCGCTTGGCTTTAAGCGGGCGGCTTCTATAACTAAAAAGAGAATACTAGATCAGGAGATGCAGAGAAGTAATTCTGACCTGGTGGCACAAAGGGTCGCTGGGAATTTCCATTCTATAAAACCCTTTTTGTTTCCTTCGAGTTACCTGCTCCAATGGAAGGATTCTCGCCTTAGGCAGGCCTTTACTTTATTTAGGTGTGGAGTTAATCAATCTGCCTTTGTTGAGCGGCAGTATAAGTATATACTGAAACACAATAGGCTATGCTTACTCTGTAATGAGAAAGAAATTGAAAATGTTGCCCATATTCTGTTGTGCTGTCCGGCTGATGGTGATCTCCGGATGTCTCGTCTGGGTGAGTTTTTGATTAATTTGCAAAATCTGCCTAGGGATAAGCTACTCTGGAAAATGCTGTGTCCACTCGATACTAGCTGCTCGAGAGCGGTAGCTTGCTTTTGCTTTGGTGCCATAATTCGCAGTCAAAAATTGTTGGGAGAATAATAATTACTGGATAGTACTCGTTTAATGTGGACGATATGTGGTTATCCTGAGTCTGGTAATATCCTAAAAAAACAAATAAGCGGAGTACTCTGCAATGCGATAGAATGGCAAGATATGACAAAATGTTTTTTTTACTGGGAGGTTACAATCTCAGTTTCCAGGCCACAGATAAGAGTTGGCAGATCAAAATTTGAGAAATAAAGGACATTTGGAGCTGTGTTTTTCTCAAATAAGGGCTGTTGTCATGTCCCATGGAGCTGTGAGGTCTGAAATAAGGGATGTCTATTATAATCAGTGGAGTTGTGGGGCTTGAAATAAAGGATATTCCTTTAAAATAAGTACATCTGGCAACTCTCTAACTACAAACAAATGGCACCCTTTTACGTTATATAGCTGGTTGTTCCATTTTGTTTGTATGTTTTATCTTTTACATTTTTGTGTGTTTTTTCTGTAAATTATTATGCAATGACCTTTGGTCATGTAAATAAATTAATAAATTAATAATTCAAATACAAAGAGAGTAATACAATCTTTAATATTTGTACAGATTCTTGGATATTAAAGCCTCATCCAGACATCCCATATGCAGCAGATTTCACAGAGCTTAGGCCTTGGAAAAGATAAAGACCTAAGCAAACTTACTGGATTTTAACCCGTGGATTTTCAACCCGTTGAAATCTGATGGTTGAAGCACTCAGCCACCCTCCTCTGATTGTATTTTTGTACTTTCTGTGCTTTTCCCAGTTTAATATTTCTCTACAAAAGGGGTGAATTTTATTACCAAAGTAAAGTGCTCAAGGCCAAAACAAAGCCATAAGAAACAGGCCAGCCTGTCAGAGGTGATAAGTGTGTCTGACTACCCCTTACTGAATTCCTTGGGCTCAGCATTTCATTAAACAGCAGTGCTCACTTTTAAAAATAGCTTTGCCGTTCAAGCATCCTGGGATTGTTTCATGTTTTATAGGACACTATATACAATAGTATACCACACTTATTCAGAAATAAATAACCTTTTGAATTGAAGAATTGGAGTTATTGATTAACCTTGTCAAACATAGGTGAAAAACTTTCTAAACCAGGCCATGAGCATGAAGAAAAGTTTAAGCTTTATCTGCCTGTTCTACTGGATGGACAAACAGGAGACGAGCCACCACGTTCTGCACCAGCTGCAGTCTCCGAACCAGCACCAAGGGAAGCCCCACGTAGAGTGCATTACCGTAGGCCAGTCTTGAGGTAATAAAAGCATGGATGATTGTGGCCAAATCATAGTCCGAGACATATGGCCGAAGCTGACGCGCCAGATGTAATTGGCAAAATGCCCCCTTCGTCACAGTCACCACCTCGACATCCAGGCAGAGCTGTGTGTCCAGGAGCACCCCTAGACTCAACCTGAGATACCAGGGGAAGACGGACCCCATCAATCAATCAATACCAGGGGAAGACGGACCACCACTCCCCCGGCCTTCCTCACCACCATCACCTCCATCTTGTCGGGATTTAACCTCAGGCAGCTCACCCTCATCTAATCCCCCACAGCCATCAAACACCAGGTAAGCACCGAGATTGCCGGGCCTGAGTCGGATGCAAAAAGAGAGATATACCTGGGTGTCATCAGCATATTGATGACACCATACGCTAAACTCCCTAACAACCTCCCCCAAAGGCTGCATATATACACATTGAACAAGAGAGGGGACAAGATAGAACCCTGCGGGACTCCACACGTGAGGCCCTAGGGAGAAGATTAAAAATCACCAAGGACCACACACTGGGTTCTCCCAGTCAGGAAAGAGCGGATCCATTCAAGAACGGTCCCGCCAATCCCTGTCCGGTCCCGAAGCCGAGTCACCAACAACCCATGATCAACGGTATCAAATGGAACGGAAAGATCTAATAGGATCAACAAGGTCGAACAATCCTGGTCCAACTCATGGGAAAGGTCGTCGGACCAAGGCCACAAGCGCAGTCTCCGTGCCATATCCCGGACGAAAGCCAGACTACGAGGGATCGAGAAAATTAATCCGGTCCAGATGCTCCTGCAGCTGCCAGAACACCACCCGTTCAATAACCTTCCCTAAAAAGGGAAGTTTAGAGACTGGCCAATAGCTGGCCAGGACGCCAATGTCCATTGATGGCTTCTTGAGCAGGGGCGGCACCACAGCCTCATTGAGACAGTCTGGCACCCTGCCCTCCTCAAGGGAAGCACTGACAATCCCCACCAGCAATGGCCCTAATGTCTCCTGGCTGGCCTTGACCAGCCAGGACAGGCATGGATCTAGTTCACAATAAGCGGCTTGAACACTCCCAAGAGCACACCCCCCCCCGCATCTGAGGGTGACATCCTGAAATTCATCCCACAAAACAGGACAAGACGAGGCTTCTACCACCTCTGTCTCACCTACTGCTAAAAATGTTGCATCAAAACTGTGGTGGATTTGAGCAATTTTGCCCGAAGAAAAAGTCCACGAACAAATCACAGCGGGCATTTGATGATTCTAAGTCCAGGCGGAGGTAGGCCGGACTGACCAGCCCCCTCACCACCTGGAAAAGCTCCGCCGGGCGGAACTTAGCGGACACAATGAGGGCAACAAATAAAACTTTCTTTGCTGCCCGCACCGCCACAGCATAGGTACGCAGCCAGACTGTATGCCAAAATCGGTCAACTTCAGCACGCGTGTGACACCACCGTTGCTCTAACCGCCACCCTTCACGCTTCATCCACCGCAGCTCTTCCGTATGCTATGGGGACCTGCATAGTCGGCAATTCGGAAGTGGACGTCTGGGAGCCACCCAGAGGAGGAGCGGAGTTCACGGACTGGAGTACGGAGGGAAATTAGTGCAGAGAGGTAGGGGGGAGCAAGGTTGTGAAGTGCTTTATAGGTGAAGACTAGGAGCTTGTGCAGGATTCGTTCAGGAAGGGGGAGTCAGTGAAGAGAGGAGAGGAGGGGCTGCATGTGGTTGAAGCGACGGGCAAGGTAGATGACCCTGGCAGCAGAGCTTTGGATGGAGATAAGGGGAAAAAGGTGAGAGCGGGAAAGGCCAGTGAGAAGGAGGTTACAGTAATCAAGGCAAGATATGACCAGAGTGTGAACAAGGGTTTGGGGAGAGGAGACAGAGAGAAAAGGGCAAATCTTAGCAATGTTATGGAGGGAGAAGCGACGGGATTTGGCAACAGAGTCGATGTAGGGTTTAAAAGAAAGGGGTGAGTCAAAGATTAAGCCTAAGCTATGGGTTTGGGGGACGGGAAGGATGGTGGCCCCATCATGAGGATCGACAGGGAAGAGGGAGAGGAAGGATGAGGGGGGAAGATAAGAAATTCAGTTTTAGCCACGTTGAGTTTGAGTTGATGTTTAGACATCCAGGTAGAGATGTTAAGAGAGACAGCTGGTGAGCCGAGCTTGAATAGATGGAGAGAGAGAGGGAGTAGAGAGATAAAGTTGAGTGTCATCAGCGTAGAGGTGATATTGGAAGCCATGGGAAGCAATGAGTTTGCCTAGGGACAGGGTATAGATAGAGGAGAGGGCCAAGGACAGAGCCTTGGAGAACACCAACCGAGAGTGGAAGGGAGGAGGAGGTAGAATTGGCAAGAGACAGATTGAAGGAGCGGTCAGAGAGGTAGGAGGAGAACCAGTCGAGGACGGAACCACAGAAGCCAAGGGAGTGAAGTGATTCCAGCAAGAGTGAGTGGTCAACAGTATCGAAGGCAGCAGAGGGATCAAGGAGGACAAGAATGGAATAGAGGAGATTAGATTTAGCCACAAGAAGACCGTTGGTGATCTTAGCGAGAGCAGTTTCAGTAAAGTGAAGGGGGCGAAAGCCAGACTGGAGGGGGTCAAGGGAGGAGTTGGCGGAGAGGAACTCGAGGCAGCGGGAATAGAGAGTACCTCTCTTCAAATTGCGGCATAGAGAGTACCTCTCTTCAAATTTAAATTCCTCGCTTGACACCCTCCAATCGGGCTTCCGCCCTCTCCACTCGACTGAGACTGCCCTTGCCAAAATAACCAATGACCTTCTCCTAGCTAAGTCTAAGGGCCTTTACTTTGTTCTTGTCCTCCTCAATCATTCTGCCGCCTCTGACACTGTCAATCATGGTCTCCTCCTGGATTCACTATGATCCCTTGGTTTTCAGGACACTGTTCTCCAATGGTTCTCTTCGTATCTCTTGAACTGCTCCTTGAATGTTTCTCTTGCTGGTACCTCCTCTAAAGCGATTCCCCTCTCTGTGGGAGTTCCCCAAGGCTTTGTCTTGGGTCCCCTTCTCGTCTCCCTTTACACTCTCTGTGTAAACTCACTGAAACCCACAGCTTCCAGTATCACCTGTACGCTGATGACACGCAACTCTCTCTCTCCCCACTCCCACGCTCTCCCCCTCCATCCAAACTTGTATTGCTGACTTTCTTGCTGACATCTCTGCCTGGATCACCGACCTGGATTGCTTGAGTCACTAACTCAAGCTTAATATGGCCAAGACTGAACTCCTCATCTTTCCCCCCAAACGCTTCCCTCCTACTTATCTCTCAATTTCCATTGAGGGAGTCACCATCCAGACGGTACCTCAGGCCCGTAGCCTGGGATTCATCTTTGACTCCTCCTTCTCCTTCAAGCCTCAGATCCAGGCTGTTGCTAAATCCTGTCACTTTTCTCTGTACAATATTGCTAAAATCCAGCCTTGCCTTACTGTTGCTGCTGCAATAACCCTAGTCTATGCTCAAGTCATCTCTCACCTTGAGTATCACAAGCTTCCTCCTTACTGGCCACTATTGCTCTGATCTCCCCTCCCACCCCCCATTCAATGCTCTGCAGCCAAAATCATCCACCTTGCCCGTTGCTTTGACCATGTACAGTCTGTCCTCTCTACCCTACACTGGCTTCCTCTACGGGAACGCATTCAGCACAAGCTCCTGGTTGCCACCTACAAGGCCCTTCATATCTCTCTGCTCTTGTATCCTGCCATGCTCCTCCTCTTTCCCCACCCTTGCCTGCTCGCGAACCCCTTGGTCCTCTAAATGTCTTTGCCCCTTCAACCTTGCTGCCCCTCATGCCTGGAATTCCCTCCCTGGATACATTTCGCTCCACTCCCTCCCTCCCAACTTTCAAATCTCTCAAATCCCTCTTGAAAACCCACCTCTTCCGTCAGGCCTTCCCGAGCTTGTCATGAGTGATACTGCATCCTTTCCTTCTCACTCAGAACCCAATTCCCTGTAACTAAGCAAAGCACCTGAGCCTGCAACTTCTCAACCTCATGAATTAACTCTTGTCTTTCCTGATGCTTTTCTCTCCCTCGTATCCCCCTCTCTTGTCTCTCAGATTGTAAGCCCCTTAGGGGCCTCTCTCTGACTGTGGATTGTACACTGCCAGGTACATTGCTTGTGCTATATCAATAACAATAAAAATAACTGAAATCTATACTCGTGACTGTTGACACCATTCCAAAGTCCTGCACAGAAATGATATTTTGTGGATGCAAAGAAGGATGCAGAACATATCAATGTGACTGTAAAAATAGTAGAATCATGTGTACTCCAAGCTGCAAATGTAGGCGAGGAGCCATATGTGTGAATAGATCGATGGACTGAAGTTGCACTACATAACTGACCAATGCATGCTGACCAAATTTTGAGCTATTACAAAGGAAAACTTGTTGTGTCTATAACAACATTGTTTGTGTGTGTCTATAACATTGTGTTTATATACACTGCATTTACAATCATTGTGCTTATGCTTATAACAATATGTTTTCAGCTCTCTTTACTCATGCCCTTTCAAAATTCCACATACAACAAATGCACATGAAAATAAAGTGCACTTTGAAAAGGCTGTCCAAAAATGGTTGATGGATGCTTCCCTATCCTGAGATCATTGAAATAATGAACTTCACAATTCTGTACAAAAATACAGTTTGTCCCACTTGGTAAAAATAGGCGTAACTACTTTATTTATTAAGCAATTTTAAAAAATGGAAAGTTAAGCTTAATGTTTGCATGAGTGGATACAATCTGTCAATTATGATAAAGACTAGCTGTAGTATCTTCTACGCAATAACAAGAAAACTGGGCAACGGCTCCCATTTCCCAAGATGGCGGCAAATGATGCAGTACAAAATTTGGCAGCCTAGATTTTTGAATTCCGTGCATTTTTCCATTTTTAAAATTCCCCTGAAACACCATCACCAAGTTTTCTGGAAGCCTTTTCTGGATTACTGACCGATCTAAGACTGCTTTTAGATGAGTGGCTGGACATACCGACTTGAAGGAAGCACTTCCTGAAAAGTTGTGCATGGTGTGTTTAGACGCACCGGAAGTAGCCGGTCACCATAGGAATCGCTGCTCGTGTGGTCTCTTTGAAGCCGTATTTTTAAAGTCCCGATATTGAGGCTTTCCAAATATGGCTTCAAAGAGACCGCACATGTTGTGATTTCTATGGCAGTTGGCTACTTCCAGTGTGTACAAATGCACAGGGCACAGCTTTTCAGGAAGCACTTCCTTCTCCAGCTGTTCATCTAATAGCAGTCTAAGAGATCGGGTTGCGACAGATTGCAAGGGACAAAATAGAAACAACAGAGGAAGGCCATTCTGAGGCAGAATGGAGAACAGAAAACCAGGAACACACAGCAGGGTCTTGGTCTCTCTGGCTGGCCAGAAAGCTGTTGCACTGTGCAGACAATCTCCTGGTTCAAACATCCAGGATGGCCATTGGGGGAGCAAGCAAATGAGAGGTGGGGGCTTGGCTTAAATTCTGTACTAGGCTCCTGGAGAAGTTCTCAAATGAAGGAATTAACGAAGTTCTTGCCCAAGACCCTACAGACACAGGTTGAAGTGCCAAAGCACCACCATGTCATTACAATTAATCAGCAGCATAAATCAGAAGGATAGTAAATTCAGACTATCAGCATGTGTCAATATAAAATATCTCCTGTTACCAATATAACCAATATAACCAATGTACCAATATAACCAATATGTAGCTATATCACCAATATAAAATATTTCCTATCAAGAAATTAAAGATTTCAGTATTTGTAACAACAAAACCCAGGAATATTTTTGGCATAGTCGTGTCCGAGTCACATACTTAGCACTGTACTATTAAATTTGTCATCCTTCAGCACTCTATATTGAGTACACAATTATTTCTAAGTATAATTAATTATTGACCGTTGTTAACAACAATCGTTGATGCAGAGTACTGATGAGATGGCAAATATACCAAAGAAAGACTAAATTTACCTTTGCAGAAAACTGTATGATGTATTGTTATGTAATAGATACCTCAGCCATATAGACCAATTGTTCAATAAAAGAAAGGGAGTGGGTAGTAATATCCTGGATTGATTTACTGTTTAGCCAAATTCAAAACACTACTTCCAAGATGATACATACTTATGTTTGCTTTATTACATCAAGCATCAGTGGAGAGGCTTACAGCACCAATAGGCAGAACAAGAAAAGAAAGAAAGAAAGAAAGAAAGAAAGAACCCAAAAGAGTGACAATAGGACCCCAAGGAAAAACCCAAAGTATTAAATCAATAGTAGGCAATGCTCATTTAATGTTGCTTTTGTCAACTACCTCATGGAGTAACAGTGACCATTTTTGTTCAATTTATTGGTGAAGATTTAATGTCACTCAGACTTTCCAAGCGAAACATTAGAAAATGTTGTGTATGCTCCCCAGGAAATAAGATGCTATTTTGCTATTATAAATTGAAAGTTGTAATTCAAAAATTGAAAATTATTGACAACATTCTAGAAGTAGCCTTGCATGAAGGCTTATGACAGAGTTTGACTTAAAAATATCCTCACTGAAGAAATCCTTCAAATGCAGATACATAATGGGTTCTATTCTGCCCATGGTGAAATAAGATATTGCTCAAAGCTTGCAAACTGCTCTCTTAAAAAAGTTCAGAGATTTCCATAAACACTCTTACAGAAAGCAACAGAGGGTGATTTCAGACGATACGCGCCTGACATTCACGCCGGCTGAACCACAGTGAACACGGGCCGCGTTTGACTGTGGTGAACGTCTGTTGGCTCGCCGCCAGATGTGTACCAGTCAAACGTGGCCCATGTTTGCATTCACCACACTTCTGGACCTCCGGATGCGAGGAGGTCGAGAAGTGTGGTGAAAGACCACCATGGCCATGGTGAACGAAAAGTAACATCTGTGTACTTACCGTTCACCGTGGTCACCGGATTCCACCCCCGCCTGTGGTTGCAGCAGCAGCCGGATTGGCCGCTACTGCTGCCTGTCAGGAGGGGGGAGGGCCATCAGGGAATGCAGGGCGCAGGGCCATGTGGCAGCACGCTGCACTGCGTGGCCCCACCCCCTCTGGGGGGGTGCCGCTTTAGACGTGACAGACGGCTGGGGGCAATGGGGCGCACGTCTGTTGGTGCGCCCATTCACCCCCAGCCGTGGTCCGAACCACTCCACAGCCCGTGGTGAAAGCGGACGCCCATCACGTCTGAAATCACCCAGAATTTTAAGCTGATATCAACTAAAGACATCAACCGTTTCTTTTTTGCCCATTACTAGTAAAGACTATAAATCAACTCACTTGGACCAGACGATATTCACCACGAGTTCTGAAGGCAGTGGTGGCCCGGGATGGAAAACCACAGCCACTACAATCCGGGTCAGTGAACAACATAAATGTGCTTGCCAACAAAAGAGCTTTCTCCCCACCTGCACAACCTGGGGAGGGGGAGCACAACAGACATGCAGGAGACCAGCCCCGCCCCATTTCCAGCACCTCGCCTCCCCCCTCCCATGATGTGCAATCATGATAAATAGTCATGGTGGCCCCTGCCCTGTGGTAGGAATAGGCGGTACTGAAATCACACACATGGGTCCGGGTTGGTCCAGGTGGGTGGCCCTTGACCTAGTATAAGTGATCTTTAAATGTATTTATTTATTTATTTATTTATTTATATTTCTCTCCTGCCCTTCCCAGAAGGCTCAGGGCTTTTAGTTAAGCTGGTGGTCAAGTAGGCAAACCTGAGGAAGTGGAGCCTTGTCCGATTTCATGGGATCAGTTTCAGTGGGTGTCACCTGCTGATGCAGCTGATGCCCTTGGGGCTGTAAGGACCACCTGTTGTGTGCGAATTAGATCTGTGCCCGTCCTGGCTGGTTAAGGCCTGCCAGGAAACATTAGGGCCATTGCTGGTGGGGGTGTCAATGCCTCCCTTAGGGAGAGCAGGGTGCGCAGCTGCCTCAAAGAGGCGGTGGTGTGGCCCATGCTCAAGAAACCATCTCTTGACATTGACTCTCCGGGCAGCTATTGGCTAGTCTCTAACCTTCCCTTTTTAGGGAAGGTTATTGAACGGGTGGTGGCTCGTCATCTTCAAAGGCATCTAAATCGGGTCAGTTTTCTTGATCCCTTGCAGTCTGGTTTTCGTCCTGGGTTTGGCACGGAGACTGCACTTGTGAATTTGGTTGATGACCTGCGCCATGAATTAGATCGGGGCAGATCTTCTATTTTAATTCTGTTAGATCTGTCGGCTGCATTTGATACCGTTGACCAAGAGATGTTGGTGGTTCGGCTGCAGGACCGGGCCGGGGTGGGCGGAGTTGTTCTTGAATGGTTCTGCTCATTCCTGGCCAGGAAAAGTCAGTGTATGGTTCTCGGGAAATGTAATTCATCTCCCCGGGACCTCACGTGTGGAGTCCCACAGGATTCTATTCTGTCCCCCCTCCTATTCAACGTGTATATATAGCCTTTGGGCGAGATCGTGAGAGGGTTTGGCGTGCGTTGACATCAGTACACCGATGATACACAACTCTACCTCTCTTTTTCTGCAGACCCAGATCTGGCAGTCTCGGTGCTCACCCGGTGCCTGGCCACTGTGGGGGACTTTATGAAGATGAGCTATCTGAAGTTCAATCCCGACAAGACGGAGGTGATGTTGGTGGGTAGGGCGGGGTGTGTGTGGCCCCCATCATTGATGGGGTCTGCCCCCCTTTGGCCACACAGGTCCATAGTCTGGGGGAGCTCCTTGACTCACAGCTCCGCCTGGATCTTCAGGTGGAGGCTGTGGCGAGGGGAGCATTTCGCCAGTTACATCTGGTACGACGGCTGTGGCCGTATGTTTCGGACTTGGATCTGGCCACCATCATCCATGCCTTTATTACATCTAGACTACACTACTGCAACACACACTACGTGGGGCTGCCCTTGGGGGCAGTCCGGAGGCTGCAGCTGGTGCAGAACGCGGCGGCCCATCTCTTAACGGGGATGGGTCGCCGCGAGCACATTACACCAGTGCTCCGTCCTCTGCACTGGCTGCCTATCATCTGTCCTGGGCCCTCTCCTCTTCTCTATCTACACCCTGTCCCTTGGCAAACTCATTGCCTCCCATGGCTTCCAATATCACCTCTATGCTCAACTCTATCTCAATTTTATCTCTCCACTCAACTCAACTCTATCTCTCATCCGCCCATGCCTGGAACTCCCTCCCTGCCCACATCCACCTTGCCCCCTCCCTCAGCACCTTCAAAACCCTCCTCAAAACCCACCTCTTTCTCGCCGCCTTTCCCGACTAGGGCTGTAGCAGAATGTCGCAGTGGTAGCTATTTCCGCTGGAAACAGCATTTCTGCAATTAGTGGTACGGTGTGGCAGAGGCTTTCATTCCGCTAGTTTCATTCCGCTACTTCCGCTAATTTCATTCTGCATATTCCATAGGCTTTGCAAAATAGCGGAAACATCACATTTTCGCTACTTCCGCCAGCGCCACAAAATAGCAGAACAGCGGTTTTCCAACAGTTTCCACAATTTTCCCGCAATTCCTCAATTTGCAGAATGCCGGCGGAATTAGCGGAATGTCTGTAGAAAAGCCGCGGTGTGGCACGGGCAATTCCAAAATGGCAGAATGGAATCGCGGCGCGGTAACAGCTGCTGCCGCATCAGCCCTATTCCCGATGCCTGTTAGAACTTTCCTTTCAATATTTGCTGTCTGCCCTCCCCGCAGACTCCAACCTAACTGCAACCAAGCCAAGCATGGGCACCTGAGACTTCGCATCCGCTTGAATGTTATTTATCCCTTGTCTCACCCTATGTCCCCTATCCTTGTCTCCCCCCTCCGTGTCTATTAGATTTTAAACCGTAGGCAGGGGCCGCTTCTATCTTATTGCTCTGTAAAGCGCCAGGCACACAGCTGGCGCTATACAAATGCTAATAATAATTTCTCGGGTGGCAACGATTGGGAGGGCATTCTTGGTGGCTGCTCCCAGCCTGTGGAACTCCCTCCTAATGGAGGCCCATCTGGCCTGGACCTCCCCTCTTTCCGAAGACAGTGTAAGACCTGGCTGTTCCGCTGGACCTTTGGAGAGGGAGAGATGGGTAGGGTGGGGAGGGAGGTCTGCCCTTTTAATTTATTTTAGTGTTTAATGTTTTAATGATATTTTATGTGGGGTTTTTTTCTTATGTTTGTTTGTGCAGGTTGTAAGCTGCCCCGAGTAAATAAATAAATAAATAAGCGGTGAGGCCTCTGACTTCAGGGGCTGGGAGTAAATAAATAGCAAGAAAAAGATCACTTTGCTATGACCTGTTCCTTCTCTAGAACAACCAAAGTTGGCATCTGACAGAAACAGGTTGCTGAACTAGATGGACGATTTGGTGTGAACCAGTATGACCTCACACTCACAGAGAAGACGCATCATAAAAAACTACATGGAAACAACAGGTTTATTACCAGAGAACTGCTGATTGCTCAGTATTTGCCAACAGAAGAAGCAACTGTGGCAACTATAGTGATTTGCAAAGCAATGGAAATTCTTTATGTGGCAAAGTATTCTAAGTTTTTATACATAATAAAACTCAATTAATAAAGGAGGGGAAGGAACACTGAACATGTAGGTATCTTCCTAATTTTTACTTGTTTGAGGTTGGCAAACTAACACATTTTTTTATTCTATCTTTTTTTCATTGTTGACTAAAATAGCTTTGGATGTTCTTGGCATCTACCTAGCTATGGTATACAAAAATTTCAATTAAGGATTCAACCTACCAAGAACAAAATGTTTCAAAAGCACTTACTCTACAAAGCAAACATTTTTAACCACCTGCTGCTGGAAAGAATGTTCTGTTCATCACTCCAACAGTAGAGGAAAGAATTACATTTTATCCTGTCTCCTTAACAAAATGTAGGTGCATGAGTAATTGTTTCCATAAATCAATATTTTTATCATGTACCTGAGAATATTAACTCCTGAGTCAACAGCAAAGCCTAAGTGCAATATTACCTAAAATGTGTGTTGGTCTATTCTTGCAAACACTCCTCAGAATCTGCTTGAGAGCCCTGTGTTAAGGAATGGGCTTTGCAATACATTCTGCTCAAAATAAGATGGATTGGTTTGTTGGTGATCAAATTTCAACAGAAGGCTTTCAAATTTTTGTTTGACAAGTATTAAGCATGGATTAGGAATACTAATAAAGGACATCGTAAAGCTAGTTTCCCTTCTCTAGAGGAAACATAAAAACAGACCTATTAAATGAGACCTGCAATTCATTTAGTACAGTATCCTTTCTCCTTTAGTAGCTGTGGGGTTAGGTGTAAATTGGCAAAGGGCCTCTAGGGGGTCCTGAACAGGGATTTCAGCTGCCAGTCCCATCCTTTTGCAGATACACAGTAGGAGGCTAAATAATTTTGACTATTCCAATGAAATGCAATCCAATCCATTTTCTGATCGACACTTTAATCAAAACAGCCAGAGCTGCTGAAAATGGAATCCAGGCCAAAATTTCAATGCAGCCCTAGGTTTAAGCTTTATAAGACTGTGTGAGCAGGAAATGAAGCAGTCTCTTATTTGACCTGGTGTCTAGACTCTGTAAACTCCAGAGTGGCTACCACCCAGTGCTCCAGCGCAGGCAAAAGACACTTCCCATCAGTTCACATTACCCAAACACACAATATGCAAACACAGAGGCTGCTTTCCGACATTACATTGGATTTGGGGGGGGGTCTTGCAAATCATGAGCACAGCTCTGTAATTGCAAGAATTAGTGCGGCATGCACTAACCCCCTTTTATCACGCGAGAACACTCGTGCATTACCAGGTCCCCAAATGTAATCTTTATAAGGATGCATGATCTCACATGATAAAACGGGATTAGTGCTTTCTCAAAGGCGCTAATCCCCACAATTACAGAGCCGCGGTCGCAACTATGTAAGTTCTCCTTCTCCCATGTAATGTCGGAAAGCAGCCGGAATAATACACCACCATGAAGATCTCATCCTAATCCCAAGTATTTAAAGACTGATTTGAGTCCTGAAGTGCAAGTTTTTCCGTCTCTTCCGTCACATTTGATAGCTCCTCATTGGCTCTGAGACAACTGTGTTTGCCAGCAAGTGCAAGGGGGAACAATTGATTCAAACGTTATGCTTCAACTCCCACCCAGCCTCATTTGACATTAGTGACACTATCAGATTTTGGTAGCAGCTTTAGAACAGCTAGCAACAAACAAAATAACCCAGCCATGGGTGGACCAAGGAGGCTCAACTGAGCCCAGGGCTTGAGGGGGCCCTGTGTGCCAGCCTGAACACCTCTAGGAGATTTTCAAAGCGGGCACAGGAGGGAATGGGGCCAGAATTCTGCCATCCCCCCACCACACACAGACATTGTCTCAGCAGCACTCTGGATGCTTGCAAAAAGCTCTGCCAAGGAAGTAGTTGTAAGAGTGGACGGAGTGCTGTTCTCATCCCCACACACTCGTACAACTTCCTTCCTACCACTCTGGGGGCCCTGGCTGGGAGCTGACGTGGCATCACCTTTATGGGGAAGTCCTGGCCGCACCCACTGACCCCCCACGCTGGAGACTCTGTCCATTGTCATTGATGGGGTAAGTGCATAATTGGGACATAAGCCTTGCTACACCACTGAACCCATATCCCTAAAGAGTAACCAGTCAGAGAGACAGCCTGCTTTTTCCTGCACCCTTGGATAAAAGGGCCAAGTAGCCTGCACATGACTTACTGTCTTGCACAAAAATGCAGTCTGCTATCATTATTACTGATATAATGCCAGTAATGTGCCTGGCGCTTAACAGCTGTAATTAAGAAACAGATCCCTGCCCTGACAGGCTTACAGTCTAGGATGGACAAGGGGGAGAGAGAGAGACATACTTTTCCATTCCCCATTGGGGAACTGAAGTTGAGGGATAATGAGCTGCCCAAGGCTACCCACGCACTGAGTTCACAACTAAACTGGCATTTGAACCTTAAATCACCTTCCAGGTCTCTGGTAACCGTGTTTTTACACACACATTTCTCCTGCATGTTTGCTGTTATATCCTGAACTTTCTGTGTGTCTAAATCACTTGCCAAGGTCTTAAACATCTGGTTCTATGAACTTCTGCATAGAACTTCTCCCAGAACTTGTGTGTGTAAAAGGTTCTCCTGGTAAACTGCTTTGCTCCAGGCAGCTGTGGTCACTTGGTTTCCATGGCAGCCCCTCACGTCTACAGCTGCGGCTACTTTAGGCTGCCTCAGGGCAGTGCGTGTGTGAAGAGTGCATCCAGGAACTGCCTCAGGGGTGTGTGTGTGTGTGTGTGAGTGTGTGTGTGTGTGTGTGTGAGTGTGAGTGAGAGAGAGAGACACACACACACACACACACACTCCGGAATACTTATGGACTTGTAAACTCAGAAGATTGAAAAATCCAGAACTTTAAGGTGTGTGTAAAAATGCCCAGTGTCTCACAGAAGATATTAAAGTAGCTTAAATCCTCACAGCAATTTGCTTGCATTAAGTCCTTTGTTTACAGACAAGAAAATAAAACACAGAGTTTAAACCATTAACAGAACTAGGATTAGAATAAGAGTTCAGAGTTAAACCCTTTGTTTAATCCAGTGAAATGAAATATTTGGTTTTTCACTTTAGGCTGAAAAACATTATGTACCAATAAAATGGTTATTAAATATTTTGTGGAAACATAGTAAACCAACTACGTTTTTTTTATTTTGTTTTTCAGTTATTAATTGTAGAACAATCTGTTCTTTCTTTTCAGAAGATGAAAAGCAAGCTGGCTTTTATTTCGTAATACGTCTTCCCAAGCAGCGTTCTGTTAAGGGGTAAAATTAAACAGAATTTCAGTAACCTAAGAAACTTGAGTGCGTTAGTACCTGGGAATGACACTTCCTGACTTGACATCTATATTTTTTCAAATATTAAAAGCTAACCTAGACAGGTCGGGTAATCTGTGGCAAATGAGAAGTAATGAAGTGGTTTGGTTAGCAGTTAGCAACTATCTTTTTAAAGCATCAGTTTGTTTAAGGATATTTGAAAATAACAAACCAATTTGCTGTAGATTATTCACCTAGTGTAAAATTAAAGGGGAAATTGACTCTAATGTAAATAGCCTGCAATGCTCCAATTATATCACAAAATGTAGGTTGGCAATTTATGGAAAGCAACAAGATAATCACTAAGCAAAGTAAAATGAAATAGGCCGGATGCAATTTCCACTTCTTTAATGAAGGTATATAGTAGATTGCACACCTATTACTCAGTAATATATTTTGCCAGTGACTGTCATGTTCCTAGTGTCCATTACCTAGGCAAGCTGGTCAACAAGATGGTGACATTTAAACACTGTTGATCATCCTGAATTACTCAGCAGAACTAGGGGTAATTTCAGACGTTACGAGACCACGGTCAACCACAGTGAATCCCCTGTGGTGGCCGTTTGTCCCGTAATGTCTGTAGTGAGTTCCGCCAGATGTTCACCAGATATTCCGCCAGATGTGAACCTCGGGCGGGAATCACAATGACCACGATTCCGGACCTCCGGCTGCCCAGAGGTCCAGAATCATGGTTAGCTGGACCATGGTCCGGGATTGGTGGAAAGTAACGTCTGTTACCTTCCGCCAGCCCGGATTGTGGCGGGATCGGGATGTGGGATCGGGCGCAGCGGCCAGATTGGCCACTGTGCCCGCCCGTCTCCCGGAGGGCGGGCAGCCGGGGGAGCGGGGCTGTGCGGCCACACGTCGCGCTGCGCAGCCCCACCCCCGCCCTGATCCCCTGTAGGAATCAGCCAGCACGTCTAATGGACGGCTGGACTGATTTCTGTCCAGGATCTGAAACGGATCCCGGACCGTGGTTCAGAGTGGCGAGCCGAGTGGCCCGTCATGTCTGAAATTACCCTAGGTCTCAAATCTGGGCACAAACACAAAGGGTGGTTTTAGACCTCACAAAAGCTACTTGTTCAGGATTGTCACCATGGGAAATCCTGAACACAATGCTGTTTCTCTTTTCAATATCTGGACTTAACAGCTTGAGAGTAGCCAGCAGCTACCTGTGACATTGCTGGGGGAAGGAGTGCTTGCTGCCACAAGGAAAACCAGCCATGGGGAGCAGATGAGGGAAGACTCCAGTCTGCTCCCTGTCTCTGGGTAAGAAACAGTTGCCCCTAGCGTGCTCCCTGTCACTACTTTGGAGCTTCTCCTGCTGCCACTGTCCAGTACGTGGGGAGGGGGGTGTTCCAAGTGCCACACCTTTGCCCACATATTGGTCCCGCAATGGGCCCAGTGACTGTCATGCCGTGGGAGAGTGTACTACTCATCTCTCATTCGAGGGGCAATTCTTAGACAGAACAGTAACCACTCACATCTAAAAACACACAGAGATAGCTCTGTTGGGACAGAAGAATGACCTTCTCTTGAACTTGGATAAGAACAAATATGGATTTGAAACCCTGCTGCCCTGTTAGGTTGTGACAATACTGGGCTAAGATGGACCACTGGACTGACTCAGTTAGACAGCTCCTTATATTCTTATACCTCTTTCCCTGTACTCAGCCTACAGAACTGTTGACACAAGACAAAAGACTGGAAGTCCTTTACTATTGTACTCTTTGAGAGCACTAGAGAAGAGAGAAAGAACTTGGATAAATTAACAAAACAATGAAAAAGACCACCTTGTCATATTTTGTATCAACATTTTGTAAAACCCACCTTACCCAATATTTAGCTGCAGAAATCAGTTCAGTAACACGAATAGCACTAAGAAGGGCACTCAGGCACTAAGCAAAAAAGTAGCAGGAGTTAAGTTGATTTGAATATTTCCTCTATTTTTATATTCTGTGCACTTTGCTTCCGACTGTCCCCGTAGATCTTTATTTCAGCAACATGCAAAAAAAGAGGGGAAGAACCTGTAGCCCAAATCTCCATAATAATCATGTGTTCTCTGAGTCATCATTATTTAATTCCTAGGCAATTCACTCTTTTAATCCACCTCAAACCACATCAAACTGATTCCTGGTCCTGGGAGACAAAGCTCTTATCTTGATGACTAATGCACACATTTGTAATGAGTATTATAAAGGCCATCATGTTCTCCTCAATAAGTTCTCTCCTAAGTGGGATTAAAAATTCCCCCCCTTCCTCTTACTGTTGCCTGAGAGATGTGACTCAAAATGAAGGTGAGGTTCAAATCAAAATATTGTTGCTGTCAAACGTAATCCTCCTTTTCTCCAAGGGTGAAAGTGTCACTCTTTACCAGATAGCCAAGATTGATTTTCTAAGTGCTAATGACTTATCCATTATCAGTGCTGCATTATACCTAAAAGTTGACACATTGCTTCACCCGAAGAAGCTAAACAAGACAGAGAGTTATCATTAAAGACACACAGAAAATGCAATGCATTAGAGGCATGGGACAACGCAGTTAAGATAATACCATTCATTAGACCAAACGGTTCTACATCCCAGCAGCACCCACTTATCCACAAGCCTTTTTGACCTTCAAGGGTGTCGCTATGTTGCAATGAACTCTGCAGTGGGGACATCACAGTATTCCGTTAAAGAATGGGTTGGTGAGCGTGGAAGCATGTGAACTTCACAGAGCTCTTTTGCAAGCACCTATGTGGTGTGTGTCTCTGTATTTAGCTCAGATTCAGCTCCAACCTCATACTGACCTAAAGCTCAGAGCTTGCAAATTCTCACCAACAAAAGCTATAAAGGACTCCTGTGATGTCCCCATTAGAGTCCACTGGAAGCTATAAACAACCAACCTTTACACATGTACTTTGTAAAAGTTCTCACACCTATCCATCATTTTGGCACTATATGAGGAAGGCAGCATGCTTCCTATATGCAATCAATCTGACTTTTGTGGAAGGCTTTTAATCAGCCCTGACTCATGCTAGGTTCTTTCTTCGTCGTTGTTACAATTTTAAAAGCAAATACAACTTTCCACACTTCGATATTTCTCTCCCACACTTCGAATCCAAAGTAGATTGGTTCACACAGGGGGAAACAACCACATGATACAATATTAAATATATACCTTTGCCACCAGCAGGGTTGTGACCTATCATTTCTTACATTCCTGATGCACACTGTAGCCGTTTCACCAGCAAGGATGTCGTTATGCTACAGCCCTCTCTCTGACACTCCACCTTCCCTACACTGCCAACCCCACATGCTAGCAGAATCCTCAGTTACAATTACTAGGAGATGCAAAGTGTTCATTCTACACATGATAGAAGCTGATGGGAGCCCCAATGTCCTTCAAACACGGTTTCTGTTTAATAAATGTTTCTCGATTTATTTTTAGGAGATAATAAATGGCAATATTTTCTCTTTGGTTTATTTTCTCTTGCTAATTACATTTCATTTCTTTAGTAGTTGGTTCAATACATTTCCAGCTATGCAGAAATAGTTATTTTGACTTTAGCCATTAACAGAACAATGGGCACAATCCCAAGCCCCCGGCATGCGGTGCGCGCAGTTCCCGCCTGGGTTGTGCACACCACACAGTCCCCGTAACAGGGGCGTGTGCAACTTGCACACTCGCCTGCACACAGTACATGCGATGTGGGTGGGGCTCGGAATCAGCCCCCACCTAGAGCATTCTGGGGGCATTCTGAAGGGTAATCATGAGAGCATTCTGAAAGGTAATCATGAGAGCATTCTGAAGGGTAATCCAGGTACAAAAAATATATTTTTTTAAAAAGACGATTTAAAAGATACAAAAGTACAACTTGGTATTTTTTTAAAACTGATATAAGCAGAGAACCAGTAATAGTACTGTCCAATGAATTATTTGCAAGAATAACCACTGTGTCCATTGATTTAGACTGTGTTGTCATTGCACTAAAAAAGGACTATATCCCTACCTTTTAAATTTTTCATTTTTTAATTTCTTATTATTTATTTCTATAGCTCCAGCAATGTACGTGGCTCTGTACAGTCACAGTTAGAGACAAAGCCCTACCTAAAGGGCTTACAATCTAGAAAAGACAAGGGAAGGAAGAGGGGAACATGGGGAGAGATGAAATCGAAAAGCAACAGGTGCATGTGCTTAGCTTAGTTACATGGGAGAAGGAGATGCAGAGTAATAGGATACCATCAGCGAACATGAATAGGTTTGCCCTACAAACTATTAACCAGACTGAGAAAACCCCAGTGAATATTAAAATAAAGAACTCCTCCACTTCCCAATGTGCAATTTGTTGTTTTCAGTAGATTCAGCAAGGCTTTTATTTTATTGTTGAGGCTCTTAAGGAACAGAGGTGGGTATCAGCTAGTATTAAAAGCAGCAAATCTTATTTATTTTTAGTTATGCTAGAAACATGCAATTCCTATGAAAACAGAGTACTAGATCATGCAGAATCATCCTGCAAGACATCAGAAATTACTGTAGCCATTCCATGCACATGCCCACAGGTAGGGGGAGGGAGGAGAGAAACACATGAAGAGGTGTTTTTCTTCAAGGAGCAATACAGGTACAGATATGCCAATCTTTATATGGGATAAGTTATCTACTCCTCCTATTGAAGTTTACAACATGTGCAACTCTTCATCATGAGGACTAAGGAATGAGCAATCATATCAAATTACGGATCTGGATCCATTACACATTCGGATCTGTAATTTTCGGATACGTTATAGTTCAGATTCGGATCCCATTGAAGTCAATGGGAAATCTTTCTACCGAAGTCAATTGAAATCCAATCCATTTTGCACATGCAAGCTGCGGAGCAGGGGGCTCAGGAGCACACTGCAGTAAGGGTGCCTGCCAGGAGGCCTCCCCAACAGCAGCAGCAGACCAGCAGTGCTTCAATCAAGCCCTCTGAGTCCAGTAAGTACATACCAGGAACCTTGGGGAGGATCCATAACTTCGGATCTGTAACTTGCGCGGACGGAGTTTGGTTCAGATCAATCCATAATGCCCTGTTACGTGCAGTTACAGATTGATCCAAATCCTTTATTGACATCTGTAATGTGGGCCAATACTCCCAGCTTTGGCCAATAGATTTTTTATTTTTCCTCCAACCAACTTAACTTGATGGACCTACCCTTCATAAACTTATCTAATGCTTTATCCAGTCCTCATGCAGAGGCCTTAGGAAATCTTTTAGATATCCTGGTCCAGAACCAATGAGAGTCTTGAAAGTAAGGACTACAACCATGAGTCTGACTTCGTATTTTCTGGGAATCCAACACAGAGAATGGAAGATGTGAGCTGCAATTTTGGTAACCTGTATTGGAACTCTCCCTCTGTATTCAGAACATTCTTTATCCTCTCTCAGATTACTGTGTTCAACCAAGTCTCCAAACCCAGTGTTGTAAATCCTATTGGAATTTTGTGGACACATTGTCCCATTTCAGATAAACAAAAGGTAGCATACTCCTTTGAAGAGAACATGACATGACAAAAGAGCAAAAAGGACCACACATGCAGGCGCATCTGGACCGTATCGGTTTCCTTGACCCTTTTCAATCTGGGTTCCGCCCCGGCTATGGTACTGAGACGGCGATGGTGGCTTTGGTGGACGATCTCCGCCGGGAGATGGATCCAGACTGTTCTACCTTCTTGATCCTGCTAGATCTCTTGGTCACTTTTGATACTGTGGACTATGGACTGCTGTTGAGACGGCTGCGAGACCTGGGGGGTCTGGATGGGACTGTCCTTGGGTGGTTCCACTCATTCCTCTCAGGGAGAAGCCAGCGGGTGGTGCTGGGAGCTGAAACATCGAGCCCCCGGGCCTTGACCTGCAGCGTTCCGCAGGGTTTGATTCTGTCTCCGCTTTTGTTTAATGTATATATGCAGCCCCTGGAAGAGAGGGTTCGGGGTGCGATGTCACCAATATGCCGATGATACTCAGCTGTACCTCTCGTTTTCGACTGACCCAGGTCCTGCTGTCTCGTTGCTTTCCCAATGTTTGGAGGCTGTGGTGGATTGGATGCAGCAGAGCAGACTGAAGCTCAATCCTGATAAGACGGAGGTGATGGTGGGTAGGGCGGGGGAGGTGCCGACCCCTCTGGTGGCGGGGGGAGGTCTGCCCTCCCATAGCCCTGCAGGTTCGGAGTCTGGGGGTGGTTTTGGATCGGGGCCTCCGTCTGGATCGGCAGGTGGAGGCGGTGGCTAAAGCTGCCTCTTGCCAGCTGTATCTGGTGCGGGGGCTGCACCCATACATCTCCAGGCCCGACCTGGCCATTCTTATTTACGCCTTCATCACCTTGAGGCTAGACTACTGCAATGCGCTCTACGTGGGGCTTCCCTTGGTTCTGATTCGGAGGATGCAGCTGGTGCAGAATGCGGCGACCCGTTTCCTTATGGGGACGAGGCGACGGGAGCATATAACACCCGTGCTCCGCACTCTGCACTGGCTGCCTATAGTGTACCGAGCCAGATTCAAGGTGTTGGTGTATAAAGCCCTATACGGTCTGGGCCCCTCATACCTTGGGGACCGCCTCGCCTTCCGCGCCCCAGGGTGGCCCCTGCAGTCTGCCGCGGGTGCCTTCCTGGAGGTCCCCCATGTTAAACAGAGGGATCACAATAGAGAGGGCGTTCTCAGTGGCTGGGCCGCGGCTTTGGAACTCCCTCCCGGAGGAAGGTGCCCTGGCCCCGGGTCTGATGGCTTTTTGCCGAGCCTGCAAGACCTGGCTGTTTGCCCAGGCCTTCGTAGGGGAGGATGGGAGGGTAGGGTAGGGAGGGGAACATTTGGGGGGTGGGGGGTAGTTTTAATTATTCATATTGTTGTTTTTATATATTTTATTGTTGTTTTAACTGTTGTGAGCTGCCCCGAGATGCCGTAGGCATGAGGGTGCGGCCGATAAATATAAATAAATAAATAAAATTATACTATGCAATTGACGGTGACAAACAGAACAAATGAACACCCTAGCAATCATATTCCTATTGCCCCCCTCCCCTACTTGCCTTGAGGCACCAAAACCTGCCCCTTCAGAACTATTTTTAAAAAATAAACAAGTCTACACACCAAAACAATATCCAAAACCACAAAAGAGAGTTTAAAAACATAAAATTATGAGTTTAGAAATATTTCTAGTATTCACCAATCATCTCACCTGTCACAGAAGCCATGTGACAATCAGAAGGATAATTATTCAGGAGACACAAAATACTATGTGACTTCACAGATAAGATTTTCCTTTATTATCATGTCATTTTTAAGCTCAGTTATTTCATGATCAAATCTTCTAAGACGAACGTCAGTGCCAAACTAGGTCAGACCATCAAGTCTAGCATCCTGTCTCCAACAAGTGGCTAGGCTAGTCACTTTGGAGAAGTCCCTCCCCAACAGGTCATATTGCGGTGATCTGTTCCCTGCTGTTCACTCCCCACGCCCGACAGTGGACAGTCAGAGGTTACGTCCTCCAACCGACTTGGTTAATAGTCATGAATGGACCTGTCCTCCACCAACTTAACCAATCATTTTTTAAACCCAGCTATACTACTGGCCTTGACCACATCCTCTGGCAACAAAATCCACAAGTTAATTATGCATTAAGTAAAAAAGTATTTTCTTTTATTTATTTTAAATCTGCTGTCCATTAGTTTCATGGCATGCCTGGTTCTAGTGCTATTTGAGATGATACATTACTCCCTATTCACTTGTTATAAACTTCTACTGTATCTCCTCTCAGTCATCTCTTCTCCAAGTTGAAGAGCCCTAACCTATCAAGTCTCTCTTCACGCAAAAGCCATTCCATACACTTAATACATTTTTATTTATTTATTTATTTATTTATTTACATTTCTATCCCACTCATTACCTTGGGACTCAGGGCAGGTTACAATGCACAAAAACAAAACAAACCCAGATATTAAAATACCCCCATAAAAATAAATTAAAAAGGATAAAATCCTGTAGCCCTTTTCTGTACTGTTTCCAGTTCTACTATATCTTTGCTGCACAATATTGAAGAAGCAGTCACACCAGAGATTTATTTGGGCCCTTTTACACAGACGCTCTAACACCCATAAAATGGGTGTTACATTTTATTATACATGTTGCAGGGCACCACTGCAGCCAATCACCATGGGCCCTGTGCACACAGGATGCCTCCACCCAGTTCCTCTGGGTGGAGATGGGTGTTGGCCAGTGGGTGGGGAGCATTTCCCTGGGTGGAGATGGGTGGGGGCGTCTGTGAAAAAGCCACTTTCGGTGGGTGTTGGTGAGTGTTTGCTCCCGGCCAACACCCATCTCCACCCACGGAGCAACGGACGTCACTGCCGGTTACTCTGTGGGTGGAGATGGGTGTTGGCCGGGAGCAAACACTCACCAACACTCACCATTTTATGGGTGTTAGAGCGTCTGTGTAAAAAGGGTCATAGAGGCATTATATTTTCCGTTTCATTCTCTATCCCTTTCCAAATAATTCCTAACATTCTGCTTGCCTTTTTGGCCATTGCCATACACTGAACTGAGATTCTCAATGAACTGTCCACAATGACTCGAAGATCCTTTTTCTGAGTGCTAACCCCTAATTTAGAATCCAGCATTGTGTAGGTATTGTTTGGTTTATTTTTCTCTATGTGCATCACTTTGCGCTTGTAAACATTACATTTCATCTGCCATTCAGTTGCCCAGTCTCCCCAGTCTTACAAGAGTCTCCTGTAATCCCTCACAGTTTGCCCAGAGAGGCTATATGATATTCTATTCTAGGTAGCCAAACAATATTGAAATGTTGCTTCTCTTTCAAAATGCCCCAATGGTGGAATTTCCTCATATTACAGAACCTTTCTCTCCAGATATAGTAAAAAATTATGCATTGTTAGCATATATCTGCAAGCTTGCGTTGCAGCTTGCAAGCTTGTGTTTGAAGTGTAAGGAAGAGATATTCCATATCCTATAAACGTAATATTTATTTATTTTATTTATTTATTTTATAAATTTGTACCCCGCCCCTCCTGCGAACAGTCCGGGGCGGCTTCCAACGATAAAATACAATACAATAAAATACAATTTAAAATCATCAATAACAATATAAATTATTAAAACAGGGCTCTGAAACTAAACATAGGAAACAGATTATTCATGATACCAGATAAGATTTATCACTTCAGTTTCCAAATTATAAAGGCATTACGGTAAAAAAAGGTTGTATCAAAACATTTATAATGAAACTAATATACGTATTTCATAGGTCAGAAGGGTGATCAGCATCAAGATAAGGAAATTAATAGTCTGACCTTCCTTCAGAAGTATTTTTTTATTAAGGATCTTTCTTCATGAGCCTTGACATTACAAATATCTGGATTTGGGTAGCCAATAATTGGAACAAGAAAATAAAACAAAACGAAAATTGAAGGATGGAGATGGGATGACATTCAAGATTCCTTAACCGAGTCAGAAGAGCAAGTAGGAGCAGATTTTCAACTGTGTGTCTTGGTATCTCCAAACCACCAACAGTGTGAGCAAATGTGTCTGCCAGTAAGTATACAACACCAAGGGCAACAGAGGAAATCAAGAAAGAAGACTAAGATGGCACTCAAGGGGAACATAAAACTAAAAAGGAAAATGTCAAGACTGTGATTGGTCCTTGCTAGCTGTTCTTTATTAACTGTATCAGCTATAAAACATCAGGGAACTATTTTGCTGCTTTACAATTCAATAAGAGAAACAAAGACACCAACTTAGAGTGAAAAGCAAATTAATATTCTTATAAACTTTGCTCCACTGATCAGACATCACCAAGTAGGATGGCTGCTAAAATGTACTAATAGCTATAAATGTCTTAATTGTGCCTACTCCAAACCCTAACACAAGATCAAAAGTATTCTTTGAACTGAACAAAATAATCCTGTATATTCCAATGCAGTATGACAAAGAACTTCATCAAATCTATCACAACTTGGGAAGAATATAGTTGTGATCACCAGTGAGTTACACACACTGTCAAAATTCAAAATGAACAAAGGACACAAAGCAGACAGTTAAAACAGAAAGGTACTAATTAATCCTGAAGCTCCTCCTGAGAGATGATCACAATCTACCAATGAGTCAGTCATCATTTAAGACGATCAGGCCACTGGAGAACAGGGAGAAAATTATTGATATTCTTAAGTCTCACTGTACGAATTTGGAAACACTCATCACTTTGCAAGAGGAACGTTTTGCATGATTGGACCCCTAAATGGAAACAGCTTATTGCTATTAGCCACAGAACTCTGTGATATGTTAAGATCTGCATAAATTCCAATTCTGTGACTCCTAAAAGCAATTGCAATAGTTAAGGTTGTGTTCTAAAATAGGGTATTTAAAAGTTGGTTCTCTAAAAGTAAGTGACCTTTTGGTATGAAATTTATAGTGGACTCCACTTAGGTAGATCTTGCTTAATTCAAATTTCTGGATAAGTCAATTTGTTTTCCCCAGAGACAGATCTATGGGGGTGTACTGCTTTTTGATCTGATTAGAATTCTGAACCCCAATAACTCTCAATTTTTAAGGTGAATAGAGTATACCCACCCAGCTAAAAATATCAGGACTTTTGAGCATATTACACACACACACACACACACACACACACACACACACAGTGCTCTGCCCTGCTCTTTGCAGCCTCTGACTCTCTGCTTCTGTGGGGAGGGAAGGGAGATGGAGAGCTTCCATTGGGAGGGATGGGGACCAGAGGTGCAGTAACCTGGTACTAGCTGAATCTGAAAATCAATTTTTTCCAGGTCCACGTCCTTGAAGTCTGCTTTCATCAAATTTCTAATAAGTCAAACCTTTTTACATGGCCAGAGAAATTCAACTGAAGCATACTCCAAGTATGTAAATGTGGGTTCTTATGCTCCTTGAATTTTTAAAGCAGTTTTGGTCTTGTTTGGTCTCCCTCTATAATGTTTTATAGGAAGGATCATTTTGCTCTATCTAAATTAGCAGCCAGACCAATCACAGCATCCATTGTCAATCACTAATTAAACTATGTTATTTAGTTTCAAAAATAACAGGGCGAAGACTGAACTCCTTATCTTTCCTCCCTACCCTTCCTCTCCCTCTTCCCTGTCCATCCTTATTGATGGAGCCACCATCCGCCCCATTCCCCAAGCCCGTAGTTTGGGCTTCATCTTCGATACTCACCTTTCCTTTAAACCCTACATCAATTCTGTTGCCAAGTCCTGTCGCTTCGCCATCCACAACGTTGCTCGGCCATGGTTATCTCTCGCCTTGACTACTGCAACCTCCTCCTTGCTGGCCTCCCCCGCTCTCACCTGTACCCCCTTATCTCCATCCCAAACTCTGCTGCTAGGGTCATCCACTCAGCCCGTCGCTTCGACCGCATGCAGCCTCTCCTCTCCTCGCTTCACCGGCTCCCCCTTCCACAACGCATCCTTCACAAACTCCTGGTGTTCACGTACAAATCCCTTCACAACTTGGCTCCCTCTTACCTCTCAGCCCTAGTCTCCTTACACACTGCTGTACGCACTCTTCGCTCCTCCTCTACCTCCTCCCTCCCTCTCCCTCATCTCCCCTGCTCCCCTAACCGCCTTCATCCCTTCTCCCTTGCTGGCCCCCATGCCTGGAAATCCGTCCCTCCCCACATCCGCCTTCCCCCCTCCCTCCGCACCTTCAAATCCCTCCTCAAAACCCACCTCTTCCTCGCTGCCTTTCCCGACGCCTGTTAGAACTTTCCTT
>QEPC01010034.1:11216381-11301495 GCA_003113815.1 Sphenodon punctatus | reverse complement strand
CATCTCTGTCTGCCCCCTATCGCTGTGTGCACTGCATGCCCCCATCTCTGTCTGTCCCCTATCGTTATGTGCACTGCATGTCCTCATCTCTGTCTGTCCCCTATCGCTGTGTGCACTGCATGCCCCCATCTCTGACTGTCCCCATCGCTGTGTGCACTGCATGCCCTCATCTCTGTCTGTCGCCTATCGTTGTTTGCACTGCATGCCCTCTGTTTGTTCCCTATCGTTGTGTGCACTGCATGCCCTCTGTTTGTTCCCTATCGCCATGTGCATTGCATGCCCCCATCTCTGTCTGTCCCCTATCGCTGTGTGCACTGCATGGCCCCCATCTCTGCTCCCTTAACCTGAGCTCAGTCTTTCAGTGCTTGGGGAGTAGGAACTAGAACTAGGAGCCACATTCTTGGAGTAAAGGCCTCTCTCTAATTATGATTGTACTGTGCCAGATACATTGCTAGTACTTTATATAAAATAAATATAGCAACTACTTCTAAAGCAACAAAAAAACTAACCTTTGTAAAAGATAGATTAGGCAAAGCAACAGAAAACATGCTTGAGGAAGCAATTCTGCATTGGCTCAGACATGATGGACAAAGTCACATTAACAGCTCTTTCCTATTTCTTAATTTCTGTGATCCCGATCATTCCCCACTCTGAAGAGATGTGCTCTTATCAGGTTTTCGCAGTACCGGAGCCGCAGAGCACAACACGCAGATACGTTGTGCAAATGGCAGACTACAATGAAAGGTGGTGTAAATAGCTGGTAGGTCTGTCCTAGCAAAATGAATTGGAAAAAAAGTTCAAAGTGAACGCTAGCTGAGTTAAGTATCGGCTTTAGTGGGAAAGGGAGGAGAAAGAGGAGACCAGCTGGAGGAGGTGCAGACAGGGAAGGCACCGACTGAATTCACAACACACTCCAATATTGTGAGTGGTTTCGGAGCTTGCATTGAAAGGTAGGGAGAATGAGAGAAATCTTTCCCCGTTCCTATTACACTGTCTGAGAACTAGAAGAGGCAAGATTCAGCCTCACCATAATTTTTATCTCAATCATACATGCAAATACCAGAGATTACAGTCAATCATCTCATGGCCTTCACCCTACACCCCAAATTGGAACTCCCTTCCTTCAGGATGGACAGATAATTGTTTCAACCACAGGTTATAACAAAATATATACAATAAAATAATAAAATATCACTAAAAGATCAGCACTAAGTTAAATCAAGAAAAGACATTCACAGTGGTAAGCATTTCCAGGCTAAAGGGGTCTCAACAAAATCCAAACATCATAATATTTTTTTTGACTGGTGAAATCAAGCAGAAAAATTTCAAATCCTTTTATTTATATATAGTAAATTCTGAAGGGAGTTGTTCCTCCTTCCTCTTATGAATATGCAAGATTTATATTCCTACGAACAAAAGCGTATGGGGAAAGCAACTATCTTGACATAGTATTACACCCCCACCCCACCCCGGTTGACTCTGAATTGGATACTACCCTGGAGGTAGAACTTCACACTATTGATCCCACATTAATGCTTCTGAAACCCCTTCCCAAACATTGCTAGTGCAATAGCTCTCTCTCTTCTACCAAATGGCTCTCTCTTTTCTACCAAGTCAAGTTCAAATTTCTTTCATGCCTCAGGACTAGAACAAAGGTTCCCAAGACTGTGGAACCTCAAGCAGAGTCATGCCATTTGTGGATGGGATTGTGATTCCTTTGTATTTCTCTGTTGCTATCTGGACCACAGAATTATAATGGAGTCTCACAAGAAGTATGGGACCACTGGAACAGAGGGCTGCAGAGGATGACGACCAAGGTGGGGTTCAGTAGCTATGACATCATCTAGGGATTTTATTTCATTTTTCAGAACAGCAAGTCAATGGGGATGAAAATTAGGAAGAGAGGAGCATTACAGAAATGAGGAGGTAGTCATGGAGGACTGTCAGATGTGGGACCTAGAGAAAGGGGAACAATATTTAACCACCCTGGTCACGGGAATTATGATTATTTATATAGAGCCCGAAACATAACTGGTGCCGTACGTATTTATTTATTTATTTATTTAAATGGTTTTAAAAATATATTTATTTATTTATTTTAATGGTTTTCCCTGGTGAAACATAAGGTACCCCCCAACCCCCACCATCCCTCCAACCCTTTTCCACCCCAACCCCCCCATCTCCTGACTCACTCTTTCCCCCCACAACTCCCCCTACCCTAGTCTCCACTGCCAAATGCCCTTGTGAATAGAATTGTTTTACACTGCCTTCTGAGGGCGCTCCAGCCCGGTCATCAACAAACCTCACGTGGGAGGGGGTTCCTCGGCTACGGGGAGGGCAGCTGAGAACACCCCCTTGTCATTGAGGCCAAGTTAAAAACTGGTACCCCCAGCCAACCATAGAGGCCACGATGGGACATGATAGGCCAGGCAATCTGTCAGGTAAGTGGGTCCCAAGCTGTTTAGGGCTGTAAAGGTCAAAGCCAACACCTTGAATTATCCCCAGAAGAATACAGGCAACCAGTGCAGATTTCGGAGCACAGGTGTTTTTTTTCTCCCGGTGACATCTCCCCGTAAGGAGCCAGGCTGCCGCGTTCGGCACTAGCTACAGCTCTGAAAGAGTTAGAGACAGGTCCCTGCCCCGAGTGTCTTACAGTCTAGGAAAGACAAGGGAGACGAGACGAGAGAGAGGCCCTTTTCTAATGGGCGCAAGCCCATGGGGAGATGGGTGGAGGCAGTGGAAACCCGCCCACATCAGCCCAACTCCATGCACGGAGCATCCGCCGTTGGCGCCCGTTGTCCGTGCATGGCCGACGGGTGAAGGTGAGTGGAGCGCGGGAGCGCACACACGTACACCTCACCCGCTGCGGCGATCGCACAAACACACACACCCACCACCTGCACACGCAGGCGAGGGGAGCATCTGTGCAAAAAGGGCCAGAGACAGGGATATATTCCTGCAGTTGAGATGTCCCAGGTACACATTCTTCCCCTTATCACAGGGCATACACGTTCCTGGGGGAAATGGAAACCTTTAACGCAATTTGGAGAACATTTCTTCATCATACATACACTATCCAGTAGACTCTATTACCTACATATATTACTGTGGCTTACTATACATGGGAAATACCGAGACTCTGAAAATGTCTCCATCGTTCTGAGATCAATCCTTTTTCCTTCCTCCCTCCTCTCCTGTGTGCATGTGGCATTCCCCCCCCCCCGTTGTGTTTGTGCTGAACTTCCGGACTTACCTATGGTTTACCTGTTTTGACCTATGTTCATCCAATCCTCACTACTGTTTAAGCATTCTTTATCAAACTCAATAAACAGAATTGCTCATTTAAAAACAACAACAACAACTTGTTCCTGGGAAGAGGTGAGGAGGACTCTGAGTGAAGAATGGAAGAGAAGGCATCAGTGATTATTCATTCATTCCAGTTTTTACCCCGTCCTTCCCAAATGGACTCAGGGATGATAAGTCTGTCGGAATGAGGAGCTAAAGGAAGCCTGATGGAAGAGGTAGGTTTTCAGGAAGAATTTCAGGGATGGGAGGGAACAGAATTGAACGTATTCAGGGAGAGAGTTCCAGGCATGGGGAGCAGCAAGGGAGAAGGGGGAAATAGGTTTTGATGAGCAAGGGAGTCATGAGCAGGAGAGGGTGATGGCAGAGGAGAAGCAAAGATACCACATGGGAAAGTGGTGAGAAACAAGCATGGAAAGATAAGAGGGAGCAAGGCCATGAAGAGCCTTGAGGGAGCTTTTGCTGAATACCATCTGATTAATCTAAAACCTCCTAATCAAGTTCTCAGAACTATTTCGGGTACATGGGTACATTTGATTGGTTCAGATTATGTCTAACTATTGAATATAAACACTTGTGTACTGTACAAATCCCTGTGCAACAAAACTCCTTAAAAGCAACTTGAAATAATAATAATAATTATTATTATGAGCATTTATATAGCGCAAGTGATGTACCTGGTGCTTTACAAAGAATAAGATAGACACGGTCCCTGCCCGAGTGCTTACAATCTAATAATGGAATTAAATGGAAGAAAAGTAGGCTCCATTACTATTATCAGATGTCTGAGTCAGACGTCAAATAGGACACACAAAGACAACCCCCATCTCCTTCTGACTGACTCACAGGCAAACACTAATTTACTGTATTTGAGTTAAAGTGGGAGTAAACAAACTCTTTTCCACCACTGGTCAAATTCTAATTTGACACGCAACGACATAAGGGTTGGAAGGCACGTGCTGTTGTATGTGATTTTATACACTGTAAGCTACTGTTAGCTTTAGGGGAATGATGGGGTATTCATTAGAATAAACAGATTAAACAATAATAAACCAAACTCTGGCTGGTTAAAAAGACAAGCCAGTGTAGCCTATTGTATAAGGGGATTGTCTTGGACCTGGGAGACTGTTTAAATCACATCTTAGACATGAACTCACTGGGTGGTCATGGGCAAGTCACTAGCTCTCAGCCTCAGTTCCCCATCTGTAAAATGGAAATAGCTGACCTCTCTCACAAGCTTGCTGGGAGGGCAAACATGATAAGGATTGTAAAACACTTTATACACCGACAGTGTTAAATAGTAGTCCTCCTTTCTGCCTAGCTCTGAGAGTCCCAAGCAGTAGGTTGTGACCCCAACTATCTAGTGCTAGTTTAAAGGCCACAAGCTTTGGTCTTAAATTCTCCCAAGAACACACCATGTCTTTCATAAGTAGAGAAGAAATATCTTCTTTGCTCCTCTAGAAATATACAAGTATTCAAAAAGATAAATTATTACGCAGTCATTGTGAAACGTATATTTTATACCGACACAAACTGCCAATTACTCATGTCCCCAAATTTTGCCTCTACACACAACAAATGTCTCTGCTTTGTGTAGTGAAGTAGCAAAGTGAGAGAACAGCAATTTTGCATTAATTAGACACAGGTACGGCAGCGTTCTGCTTCCTTTCCATTTTACATTATGTGAAAATCAGACGAAATTTAAGCATCGCTTTAATCTGATTATATCTCAACAACACTGTCATCTTCTATTTAATCCTCCAATCCCAAAGTTAAAGAAAAAAATAATACAGTTTGGAAAGTTTTCAGAATTAGTTTTAACCTTTATACAATCAGCATTGCTTATACACCACAAAAGGCCCATCTGAAAAGTCACTTGTAATAACGAATGAGACTAAGAAGGATGCATCTCTACATACACTCTAGTCAGTTACAGAGCCATTGGTGCTCTGTTTTTTCACATCTGGCCCCTTGGGGTTTTTATTTTGAACTTTCACAGTGCATTAGAATGTGCAATTAAGTGGACAGATGATGTAATTTATCTAGATAAAGCTTAAGCAAAAACTAAAATACAGGCAGTCTTTCAACGGGCACGGCTGGGGGGCAGGTGTGCGTGTGCTGTGTGGGGCACCGACACATGCCCGATGTGTGTGGGAATTAAACGGACCGGGATTGGTGTGCACCCCTACCCCATGCACTGCTCATTCCTGCCCCCAGAGGCATGTTAAAAGCCAGTGCTAAATTCTCTATTAGGGATCTTAAAACATGATTATCAGTAATGTTCAATGCATATGTGTGTGTGTCTTGTGTAGAACTAAATGCACACACACAAACACACATACCCTCTTATTAAGGTACTTTAATAGAAAATAACGTGTCCCTGTCTGGAACGCCATTAATGAAAAGTGGGAACGTACAGCTGTCAGCTTCATTAAGTCCATAACTTGCTTGTATCTTGGTATCTTTCACACATCAATAGGCCTTTTGTTGAGTATAAGAAATGGTGATGGTTTTTCCAGAGTACATACTTCACCTCCTCTTCCTGACTTATGAGCAGATTTGTGAATCAACGTGTTTCGCTGGCAAACACAGGTATACAAATAATTCCCAGGCTGCAGCACAAGTCTCTCTCCTGTTGAGAACTCGGTGGAACTTGACTAACATCCCCACTGATGTAACCCTCCCCCTCTCTCCTCCCCTCCTGCCTCCCTTGAGAAAATCTCCTCTTTGCTCTCTTCCTCCAACCCCTCCACCTGCCCTCTCGACCCAATCCCCTCCCGCCTCCTGACCTCCATTGCTCCCACTGTTGCCCCCCCCTTTTACATGTCAGTTATCTGTCCCTCTCCACTGGCTTCTTCTCCTCCACCTTCAAGCACGCCACTGTCTCTCCCATCCTCAACAAGTCCACCCTCGACCCCTCTAGTTACCAGCCGGTCTCCCTCCTACCCTTTGCCTCTAAGCTTCTGGAACGTGTTATCTACTCCCACTGCCTGGATCTCCTCTCTGCCAACTCCTCCCTGGACCGTCTCCAAACTGGCTTCCGCCCCCTTCACTCCACTGAAACTGCCCTTGCCAAGATCACCAATGATCTACTGGTTGCTAAATCTAAGCGCCTTTACTCCATTCTTGTCCTCCTTGACCTCTCTGCTGCCTTTGACACTGTCGACCACTCACTCCTACTGGACTCTCTTCGCTCCCTAGGCTTCTGAGGCTCTGTCCTTGACTGGTTCTCTTCCTACCTCTCTGACTGCTCCTTTAATGTGTCTCTTCCCAACTCCAACTGCTCATCCCTCCCCCTCTCGGTTGGGGTTCCCCAAGGCTCTGTTCTGGGCCCTCTACTCTTCTCTATCTACACCCTGTCCCTTGGCAAACTCATTTCTTCCCATGGCTTCCAATATCACCTCCATGCTGATGACACTCAACTCTCTCTCTCCACCCTCTCTCTCCCCATCTGTCCAAGCTCGCCTCATCAACTGTCTCTCTGACATCTCCGCCTGGATGTCCCGACGCCAGCTCAACCTCAACATGGCTAAGACTGAAATCCTTAGCTTTCCTCCCTACCCTTCATCTCCCTCGTCCATCCTTATTGATGGGGTCACTATCCATCCCGTTCCCCAAGCCCGTAGCTTGGGCTTCGTCTTCGATACTCACCTTTCCTTTAAACCTTACATCGACTCTGTTGCCAAGTCCTGTCGCTTCGCCCTCCATTGCTTGGATTCGCCCCTTTGTCTCTGTCTCCTCAGCCAAAACCCTTGTTCATGCCATGGTCATCTCTCGCCTTGACTACTGCAACCTCCCTCCTTGCTGGTCTCCCCTGCTCTCACCTGTCCCCCCTTATCTCCATCCAAAACTCCGCTGCTAGGGTCATCCACTCTGCCCGTCACTTCGACCACGTGCAGCCTCTCCTCTCCTTGCTTCACTGGCTCTCCCTTCCCACACACATCCTTCACAAACTCCTGGTATTCACTTATAAATGCCTTCACAACCTGGCTCACCCTTACCTCTCAGCCCTAATCTCCTTACACACTCCTGCACGCACTCTCCGCTCCTCCTCTGTCCCCTCCCTCGCTCTCCCTCGTCTCCCCTGCTCCCCTAACCATCTTCATCCTCTCTCCCTTGCTGCCTCCCATGCCTGGAACTCCCTCCCTGCCCACATCCGCCTTGGCCCCTCCCTCCACACCTTCAAATCCCTCCTCAAAACCCACCTCTTTCTCGCCATCTTTGTGGGGAGGTGACCATGTAATTTTGGAATTCATGAACTTAAGGAAAGGGGAAGGTGAGCATAATCTAATGTGTATGTAGCAGGGTGCGGTTTCCGGGGCATAACTCCATGCAGGATTAACCCCCAAACAGTCACACTCTTCCAGGGAATTTATTTATTTATTTTATTGATTTCGATTTGTATCCCACCCTATCCCTGAAGTCTCAGGGTGGCTCACAACCACATTAAAAAATGCAAGTATAAAATAAGCAATTAAAACCCCAAAGAACTAACCCCATCGTCCTCCCCCCAAAGCTATTCCTGCCCAATGAATGCCTGGTCAAACAGAAAGGTCTTACGCTGCCTCGGAAGACATTCAAACTAGGGCTCAGGCGAGCCTCCAAGGGGAAGGGAGTTCCAAAGCTGTGGGGCAGCCACAGAGAATGCTTCTTTGTGGGCCCGAGTCGTATGAAGCTGGGCCAGTGACGGAACCCGCCAGAGGGCACCCTCGGCAGATCCTAAGGGCCGTGAAAGAGCGTAAGGAGAAAGGCGGTCCTTCAGATACGTATTTATTAATTAATTTATTTATTTTATATTTGTATTTCTACCCCGCTCCTCTCGTGTCAAGCGACTCGGGATGGCTTACAAAATACTTAAAATATAACAAAAAATATAAACACATTATAACATTAAAATAGATATTCAAACGATATAAAAACTTACATTTGTGTGCAACAAAAAAATTCCTATTGCAACAAAAAAATCCACCCACTCAATCCTACAAACCCCTCTCACCCGCCAAATGCCTGTTGGAAAAGCCAAGTCTTACAATTTCGTCAGAAGGTGAGAACACTATAGGCAGCCAGTGCGGACTTTAAGCACTGGTGTAATGTGCTCCTCATGACCAACCCGCATCAAGAGGTGGGCCGCCACATTCTACTCCAGCTGAAGCCCCCGAACAGTCTTCAAGGGCTGCCCCATGTAGAGCGCATTGTAGTAGTCCAGCCTCAAGGTAACGAAGGCATGGATGATGGTGGCCAAATCCCCATTGGAAAGAAAGGGATGCAGCCTTCTCACCAGACGGAGCTAGTGAAAGGCACTCCTGACAACAACCACAACCTGACCTTCCAGGCGCAGCTGAGCATCCAGGAACATCCCAAGGAGACGCACCTGAGTAGCGAAGGGAGGCAGGATCCCATCAATGATGGGAGTCCCGATCCTCCCCTCAGGCCACAGGGCTGCCCAACCATCACCACCTCAGTCTTGTCTGGATTCAGCTTCAGACGGCTCACCCGCATTCAGTCCACAATAGCAGCCAGGCACTGGGGAAGCACTGAGACTGCAGGGTCTGGGTCGGATGAAAAGGATAAGTAGATTTGGGTGTCATCCGCATATTGAAGACAACACACCCCAAATCTATGCATGATCTCACCTAGGGGCCTTAGATACACATTGAACAGAAGGGGAGACAAAATGGAATGCTGAAGGACCCCACAAGAGAGGAAGGAAGGTGAACAACAACAATAACCCACCACCACTTGCTGAAATCTCCCCGACAGGAATGAATGGAACCACTGGAGCCGTCCCATGAACCCCTGCCAGATCCCGCAGCCGTGTCAACAACACCTCATGGTCAACTGTATCAGAGGTTGCTGAAAGATCTAAAAGGATTAACAGGGTACAATATCCCCTGTCAATCTCATGGCGAAGTTTGTCGACCAACACCTCAAGCACAGTCTCAATACTATATATCCAGAAGCCAGATTGACATGGGGTCCAGAATCCAATTGCATCTAGATGTCCCTGCAACTGCCTGGCAACCGCTCATTCAGTAACCTTCCCTAAAAAAGGAGGATTACAGATGGGGCGATAGCTGCCCAAGAAGTCGGCATCAAGTGATGGTTTAATTGAGCAGAGGCCGAACCACCACCATCTTGAGGACTTCCAGTACCCTGCCCTCCCGAAGAGAATCCAATTGGCTCACTGAGTCTCTGGTGGCAGACCAACCTAACCGGTCCACCACCCTGACAGGGGCTAATGAGCGCAGGGACCCAGGCCCTCAGAAGGTAATGATTCAACCATGACAACAGTGTCCTAACAATATCCCCAATAATTGGATCCTCATTATCCAGGCCAATACAAAACATTAAGTCCAACGTGTGTCCTGCCCCATGCGTCGGACCAGATATTATCTGGGATAGGCCCATGGTTGTCATGGAAGCCATGAACTCCCACTTTGGCCCTAGAAGGTCAGTCTCAGCATGGATGTTAAAATTACCCAGAACAATAAGTCTTGCAACACCACCTCCGAGACCAACCCAGCCAACTCTGTCAGGGAGCCTGCTGTGCAGTGGGGTGGTCGTTACACCAGCAGGATCCCCAATCTATCCCGGGTATCAAATGCAAGGCTCTGTCCTGGGCCCTCTTCTCACTTTACAGCTTAAGATGACCAAGACTGAACTCATCTTCCCCCCAAAGAACGTTCCCCTCCTACTTCCCTCTCAATTTCCTTTGAAATGGGGTCAAAGTGACGGGGTAGGTGAATGATTCTGGCAGCGGAGCAATGAACTGAGATGATGGGGGCGAGATCAGCGCAGGAGATGCCAGTGAGGAGAAAGTTGCAGTAGTCAAAGCAAGAGAGGACTAGAGCATGGACTAGGACTTTTGCGGTGGAAACAGTAAGGCAGGGCCATATTTTAGGAATATAATATGGAGTGAAGAGACAGGATTTAGGAATAGCTTGGATCTGAGGCATAAAGGAGAGGGAGGAGTCAAAGATGAATTCCAGGCTACACACCTGAGGAACTGCGTGTAGCCTGGGATTCATCTTTGACTCCTCCCTTTATGCCTCAGATCCAAGCTATTCTTAAATCCTGTCACTTCACTCCATATTATATTTCTAAAATCTGGCCCTGCCTTACAGTTTCCACCGCAAAAATCCTAGTCCATGCTTTAGTCATCTCTTGCTTTGACTACTGCAACTTTCTCCTCGCTGGCCTCGCCCACATCATCTCAGTTCATTGCTCCGCTGCCTACCCCGTCACTTCGACCACATTTATCCCCTCTTCTCCACCCTACACTGGCTCCCGTTACGTGAACCCATTCAGCACAAGCTCCTAGTCTTCACCTTCAAGGCTCTTCATGGCCTTGCTCCCCCATATCTTTCTGCTCTTGTATCCCACCACACTCCTGCCTGGGAGCTTCTCTCTTCTGCCCCCACCTGCTCTCTAAACGTCTTCATCCCTTATTTCTTGCTGCCCCTCATGCCTGGAACTCCCTCACTGGATACATTTGCTCTGCTCCCTCCCTTCCAATTTTCAAATCCCTCCTGAAAACCCACCGCTTCCATCAGGCCTTCCCTAGCTCATTGTGAGTGAAACTGTGTCCTCTTCCCCCCCTCTCAGAATCTACTTCTCTGTAACTCAGTGAAGCACATGCACCTCCAACCTCTCAACCTCATGAATGTACTCTTCTCTCTCCCAATCTTTGCCTCTCCCTTGTCTCGTAGATTGTAACCCCCTACTGGGTAGGGACCTGTCTATAACTATTGACTGTAAAGCACCAGGTACACAGCTGTCACTATATAAATAATAAATCATAGTATCTTAGAGTTGGAAATTACCTCAAAAGTCATCTAGTCTAACCCCTTGCTCAATGCAGGGAATTCACAGCTATAGCATCCCTGACAGATGGCCGTCCAGCCTCTGTTTGAAAACCTCCAGCAAAGGAGAGCCCACCTCATCCCTAGGCAGTCTGTTCCGCTGGCAAACAGCTCTTACCATAAGGAAGTTCTTCCTAATGTTTAGCCACAATCTGCTTTCTTGTAAATTGAGCCCTTTGGTTCTAGTCCTGCCCTCAGGAGCAACAGGGAACAAGTTCGCTCCATCTTCTATGTGACAGTTTTTCAGATATTTTTAAGATGGCTATGATGTCTCCCCTTAGCCTTTTCTCCAAGCCAAACATACCCAGCTCCTTCAACCTTTCCTCATAGGACTTGGTTTCCAGACCCCTGACCATCTTTGTCGCCCTCCTCTGAATCCATTCCAATTTCTCAATGTCCTTCTTAAAATGTGGTGCCCAGAACTGGACACAGTACTCCAGGGGAGGTCTGACCAGCATAGAACAGAGTGGAACTATTTTTACTTCTTGTGACCTGGAAACCGTGCTTCTGTTAATGCAGCCTAAAACTGTATTAGCCTTTTCTCCAATCTTGGACACTATCAGTGATTCTGCACGCACGCACACACCTCCAACCTGAAAAAAACATTGTGTGCCATTAATGCCCCAAGCATTCATATACCATATGGCAGAGATTTCAGCACTCTCACTCCCTTTATCGACCTATGCAATGTAGCCAGTGCGACTGTCAATGAAGCTGAAAGAGAAGGAAATCACATGAGCTATGTACAGCTATGTACAGCGGAGAAAATGAGAAAAATGAGAGAAAAAAATGAAGTTAATAGTCCAAAAAAATAAAATGAGAAAAAAAAATGAAGTTAATAGTCCAAAAAAATAAAATCTGATCAAAATTCAATACAAGTTATCAAGATTCTGGAACTCCCTGCTGGAGAAAACAGAGTGTAGCCACAGGGTTTATAGGATCATGCAAATCTGTTTTTTAGAACATGAGAGAACTAACCTTGAAGGTTGCTAAGAGTAGAAGAAAATCCCTAGCTGTGTTTTGACAAGTGAAAACGGCTAGAAAATATTGCTTGGCTCTGCTAGTCTAGCTACCTGCAGTTTGCTACGCAATTTCCACAAACCTCCCATCTAACGTATTCATTAAGAACCTCATGTAGATGTTTTCCATCACTTTCAGTTGTCTCTTCTGGATTTTCTCACTGGATGTGCGATGGGCATTCGCGGCCCCATCCCCAGAGAGACAGCAGGAGCGCTCTGTCTCCGGATAGAGCTCAGTCTGGATGAGAGGGAGGTGAGAGCTAACAATGCCCCAGCTATAGCTGTAGCGGAATGTCGCAGCGGTAGCTGTTTCCACCGGAAACAGCATTTCCACAATTAGTGGTACGGCGTGGCAGAGGCTTTCATTCCGCTAGTTTCATTCCGCTACTTCCGCAGTTCCGCTAATTTCATTCCGCTACTTCCGCAGTTCCGCTAATTTCATTCCGCTACTTCCACAGGCTTTGCAAAATACCGGAAACATGACATTTCTGCTACTTCCACCAGCGCCACAAAATAGCGGAACAGCGGTTTTCCGACAGTTTCCGACAATTCCGCAATCTTGCTGATAGTTTCCGAATTTGCAGGATGCTGGCGGAATTAGCGGAATGTCAGCAGAAAAACCGCGGTGTGGCACGGGCAATTCAGAAATGGTGGAATGGAATCGGGGCGTGGTAACGGCTGCTTCCACATCAGCCCTAGCCCTGGCTGAGGCACCATATCGCACCCTGCTCTGAAGCAACCCTGGCAGGGCACTGCTGGTGGTGTCTGCGTTGTCTCCCTGTGTGCGCTTCACGGGGACATGGCACTGCAGCGCTGTATCGTCTCCCAGGGCTGCATGGGTTGAGGTGCGACGGTGAGGAAATAAACGCGGTTGTGTTGCCGCACACTGGTTGTGGAGGGCAGAGCACCATTTGGTGATATGCTTGCTCCAAGTGCCTCCAGCATGGCATATCACGCTGGCCCTTGTGGCAAGCAGCTAGCCTCCAAGAGCCTGGCGGGGAAGAGGCCAGGGACCGAGCGAGGGTGTGCTTTGCATACGCGTTGCTGCTTGAAGAGCTATTGGGGGCAGTGCCTAAAGGCAAGCGCCACCCTCGCATGGGTGCTCTCACCCTGTTCCATATGCTGCGTGGGGTTCCCCTGAGTCCTCCCCCGGCACCTGGTGCCAGGGCTCCCAAGGAGAGTCCAGCATCTGGGCACTCACCCACCCCTGCAACGGATGCTTGCAGCGGGGGGCAGGCCCTTCCGCAGCAGTGGGTGCGAGGAGGCGATGGCAGCAGGTGCAAGCTCCCAGGGCAATCACTTTAAGCCAGTCCACCACTCAGTCCATCTGGCCCCTCCCCCACCAGCGCCCTGGCACCTGGAAGCTCTGTGCCTGCACTGGGATCTGGCAGCTTGCTCTCTAAGGTGCATGTAGTGCAGAATTCGCCAGCACGCCCGGTCTCACAGTGCCCCTTTCACTGGCTCAACTGCACGGTGCAATGCCCTACCGCTGGACTGTGGTTGATATCTTTTCCCACAATACCATACTGCTCTGCAGAGGACCCCACACTGGATCGGTGGATGCTAAGATGGTCCATCAATGAGGATCCGCAGAAAAGGACCGTGTTCTTATTTTCGCTCCATACACAAATTAACCTGTGGAACTCATTGCTAGAGGATGTTATAGAGACAAATACTTCACCATAACTGGTTTCAAAAAAGAGAACTGGATAAGTCCTTAGAGAAGAGTTCCGTAAATAGCTACTAGTGAAATTGGTATGGGGATGGAGCCCTAGGAATAGGGTGGGATGAAAAAGTAAATAAATTAATAAATAGAACAATGTACAAACATATTTAAAATAAAGTTTAAAATAAAAATGAGCCAATGAATAAATACCTCTAACCGTTGGGGGCTAGAAGTGAATAGATGAAATGGATCAGTCTGTTATGACCTGTTGTGCAACTATCTGAAGCAACCCAAGTTGGCTGCAATCAGAGACACAATGCTGAACCAGATGGGCCACTGGCCTTACCCAGTATGGCCACAAGATTCTGTTGAATTACGTATACCTTATCCATCTGCAGGTCTAAAAAAAAGTGTCAATTAGTAATCTACTATTAATATTATCTACCTCTCCACTCTCGCATTGTCCCCCCTCCATCCAGTCTTGTGTCCGTGACTCTCTCTCTGACATCTCTGCCTGGATGTCTCGCCAAGACCAAACTCCTCATCTTCCTCCCATCCAGCCGGTCCCTCAGGCCTGTACCCAGGGATTCATCTTTGATTCCTCCTTCCTCTTGACACTTCAGATTCAGTCTGTTGCTAAATCCTGTCGTTTTGTTCCATATACATTGCTAAAATCTCGCCCTGTCTTACTGTTGCCAGGGTAACAGTACCCCGTAGTCCATGTTCCAGCCATCTCTTGCCTTGACTATGGTAACTTTCTCTTCACGGGACTCCCCTGGTCTGATTTCGCCAGCTCCCCCGCTTATATCTGTACAACACTCTGCTGCCAAAGTTATTCACCTTGCCCATCGCTTTGACCACGGTCCAGCCCCTTCACTCCGCCCTACACTGGCTCCCTCTACGTGAACGCATTCAGCACAAGCTCCTGGTCTTCACCTTCAAGGCTCTTCATTTCCTTGCTCCCCCATATCTCTCCACTCTTGTATCCTGCCACTCCCCTGCCAGGGAACTTTGCTCCTCCTCTGCCCCCACCTTTGCCCACTCACAACCTCCTCGCTCCTCTAAACGTCTTTGCCCCTTTTCTCTTGCTGCCCCTCACAGAAACTGCCTGCACAGAAGTCTTCCAACAACAAGAAACAAAGCCTCTATTAAACGTCTGCAGCAAGTAAAGATTAGGACCAACCAGAGCACACCAATGCCTGAAATAACGGAACAATCTAATTTTTTCTCATTTCTTTTATAATAAAACAGCGAAAATACACGTTACAAGTTTTATTACTTTGACCTGCCACTGCTGATCAAAATGCAGAGCTTACTTGGCAGATCACTATTTTCTCACCTACAGCTCTTTCACTATTTCACTCCATTTAACTCTTATAACTTTTTAATAAGGGTTAAAAATAGCAACAGGAGGGGGAAATATCCCAATTAGAAGTAGTTGCCACAATAACCTTTGTCAGGGTAAATTTTAGGTATAAGGCTCAGAGACAGTTACTATGGCAACAGCAGGCAACTGCAAGGTACCATTAATGAGAAACGCAGTGTCGGTCTCTCACAAAAAAACCCAGGCAGATGCTTTGGTAACCTGACAATCTATTTAAAGAAATTGTTTCCCCCTCATTCTCTCTACTCCAAGCAGCAGCTGGAAAGTAAACTGTTAGTAGGTTCAACATGAGCATTGTTTTTATTTTGTTATCTCCACTTTCTATACAAACTGATATAGTTCAACGGCTAAGAGCTTAACCTAATCTTTATTTCAAGTGTGTAAAGACGACTAAAATCAGCAATCATTGTCTATATGGTCCATACATTGTATAGTGTTTTACAACTCCACTGAAAACAAGACTACTTGTTTTACTACCTTCTCAATTAGCTCTCCTTAAACAGGAGGACAGAAGCAATGGTGGCTCATCTACCCCAGGCATTCTCAAACTTGACCCAACTGAGCACTGCACTGACAATCTGCCAGGAGTCCAGGGACATGCCTGGCTTGAACAAAACGTAGCAAATTTCTCTTGCGCTTATCATTAATACAGAGATGCAGCTCGATGCTCACAAAAACTACATATCCCACAATGTACAACAGTGTTGTTCTAAGATGCCTCTGGCGTCGGTTCATGACGACGTTTTGCACACGCTGAGTGTGGGGTCTCCTTTTTAAAAAGGAAGATGACTGAGCTAGGAGCCACATTGCAGAATGTGTCCACGCTGTCATGCACCACTTATGGCCTTGTCTAAATGATTACACACAAACACACCACAAATATATTGTATCTGGGCTAAGGGCAATGAATTGATTGCCCTAGTCAAACTAAGATTCAAACTAAGACTCATTTCCCCTCTTATTTAAAGAGGGGTCAGGAAACGGGCATCTTCCTTTTAATACCAGACTCTTTTAGAGGAAGTGGGGGTGGGAGGATTCCTAAAAATAACAACACACAAAGTAACTGCTAACTTATATTGCCTGGGATAATTAAGTCAGTACATACGAGGCTTTTTAATAATTAGGATTGCAGGGTGTCCATTGAGTTTTTAAACTGAGATTGGATGTTATTAGAAAAGGATATGCTCCTTACTGCTGGGTTTGACATAGGAATGAATGAGGAAAGTTTTATAGGGTCAGATATGTAGGAGGTCAAACTCGGCCATTAACAACCCTTCCGATTACAAAAATGAAAGCTATTTAACCTGTGACAAAGCTTACTTCAGCTACGTAATAATAGACCAGTGGATCGGCGTGTCTCTGCCCCCTCCTGTCAGTCCAGAGCTCTGCACGTCCGTGAAAGCAAGGGAAAACATGTGTGCAGAGTTGGCTCTCCTGCTTCACAGTCCCATGGCTCTACATTAGAACTTAATAGCATGGGATGTGTGAATGAGAAGAATACTCTTGAACAACCTTGCATACAGGTAGCTAACTTTCATTACTTCTTTGGGCCGTGTCACCGAGACCAACTCTGGGTACCCTGCCTTAGGCTCGCCAATCAATGTCTCTGGGATTCTGGGGTTTCCTTCTTTCTGACTGTCCCCCCAGAGCGCCGTTAGGTCAGCCACAACCGGATCCGTCCCACTCTAGCCTCTTTAGGAGGCCACTCCTCACTGAATGTGCCAGCAGCCAAAGGGTTAATCCCTGGTCGCCTGGACCGTAGCAGCCCCACGGTCTCCTAAAGTTAATGAATTGGTTAGGCCAGGCTCATCTCGAGGTTGGTCAAGAGATTCCCCAGTCAGCCCCCAGTGGCAGGGATCATGTAGACACAGTTTAAAGGAAAGAAAGTTTATGTAAAATGTACCAAGGTGGGATTGAGGGTTCAGAGTTAACAGAAAATGCAGAGAACAAACAAAAACAGGCCTAATGCGCAGGTCTAACTCAATGTACGAGGTCCCTCCCTTCCCAAATCCCTGAAGTCTGCTAGAGAGCGAAAGTGCTTTTCTTGCTTCTCTCTCCAGAGAAGCAGGCACCAGCTTGACTTGTGAATGCGTGTGCGTGTGCGTGTGCGCGTGTGTCCTTAGTGCAGCAGCTGGAGGGGTCTCCCATGTGCTCCCACAGAGTCCCTTAAGTGTCCCTGAGGCATTCCGCGCATTCCTTGTAGGGGGTCTCTCGCCTGCACACACACCTCCCTATTCCAGGTGGTTGCTCAGCTTGTTCTGGAATTACCTCATTTGTTGTCACTATTGCTCAATTCTCTTTGAGACCCTCCCAGGCAGGCTTGACTCACCTCCCAAGCATTTCACGATCCACTGTCATAAGTTACAGTCAGCGTTAGATTTTACAGTCAACATGTCTTATGATCAATAATCAACTTATGCAATTAACAACATTATATATATATATCACATATCGCCTAGAAGGAATCATAATCATCAAGACTTCCCATTGCCCGGCCTGGCCCCCCATGACAGGTGCTTCTATCCATTTAAACAATTAGGCGAACAGTAAGCTAGAACTCTTCCCTCTGGAAGGTGGGATGAAAAAGTGTTCCAGTTATTATTATTATTATTATTAACAAACATTTATATAGCGCCAGCAGTGTACATGGCACTTTACAAAGTAATAAAATAGACACGGTCCCTGCCCCTAGGGCTTACAATCTGAGCGACAGGAGCTGGGGGAGAGACATAGGAAGGGGAACAGAGGGAGAGACAAGGGGTCTAACATTCATGAAGATGCGAGGTCTCAAGTGCACGTACTTGGCTTGGTTACGATGAGAATGACAGCAGGCAGGTCCATGTGGCAAGGATAAGGGTAAAGTTAAATGATAGTTCATATTTATAGTCAGACTGCATTAGCAAACTGGACTGCTGGAAAGGTACCATTCAGTGGCCAAAGTTGCCCATGGAGCTGGACAACCTGGCCTATAACTCTCCTCATATTTATTATGGAAAAAGACCCCATAGGAACTAAAATCTCTACCTGATCAAAGTGCAAGACTACTTGAATCCCAACAGGCCACTGTTTGCTGTGAACCTATCATCTTTATGAGTTTCACCAATCTGCTCTTGTTTTATTTTTATTTTTTTAAAGGAAATTAGATGCAGCCCTCTGCTGGACATAATCTTGGTATCCATTAGTATTCATTCGTATTTTACATTGAGAGCAATGGGTATGATGACGCTGAAGGGCTTGATGTTATTGCACTATACAGCAAATGAATTAATATAACGTTCGGCCACTTATTCGGTAGTGTTGACATACATTTCAGTTTGGACCTAACTAAAAAAAAATGAAAAGAAGACAGAGTATTATGCAGGACGGAGAACAAGTCATTCACGAATAACATAGATGACCTGGCAAATTTTACATGCCACAGTAATTTAACTTGTAGTTTTCCCTGAAGGGAGCAGCAACCACCCAATAACTTCTTTCCAAAACAAGCTGTCGGTTCAGAGACTGCACAAAATCATCTTGGGTTTCTGAGGCTTCACGCAACCTTAAGCACAAATCAAAGAGAGATGGAATGTCTACAAACAGTTATTTTAAGATTACTGAAATTTTGGGGTCAGAAGGTCTTTGCCAAGCTGGCACTATAGATATGAAAGAACATCTCCGTTCGCTAGCCTCTCAACCTCCAGAGATCTAGGTCCAAAAAAGATTTTATAAGAAATGAATATAATTTTCTTAAAGAGACTCTCCGCTATAGCCAGATGTGCAATATATTATACCGGTATAAATCAAGAGTCAAGACTTTGGCCTTATACAATTAAAGTATAATTCCAAATAAATCTGGGAGTTTACTAAAGACAAACAAAGGAAGCTTTAAAATCTAATTTACATCTAGTTCTTTCTCCTGCCAAGCTTATTTCCCTATTGGCCATTTCTTGCATTTATCTTTAAATGAAGAAATGTAGAAAAGTTTCATTTGTGTTTAGTTAATTTCAACTATCACTGCAGAAGTTTTAATCTTTGGGTTTTTCAATCTGGGAAATCAAAGAAAAACAAAACACACATTACTTTTTTTTTTAAAAAGGAACAGAACAATGTAAAGAAATTTTTTACTGGTTTTAGACATGGTAATTTAAAACAAACAAACCACCACCTCTTTAAGAACATAAGGTACAAGTTGCCATATTTGGCCAAATCAATGGTCCCTTCTAGCCCAGTATCCCACCTTTGAAAATAAATACAGCAAAATTCTTTTTTTTAAAGTTGTGGGTTTGAGTTGAGCAAACACGGCGCAAACAAACTCAAAGAGTTTTACTGTACTAATTATGGCGTCCTATGAATTTTGTTTATCAATGAGACAATTAGCCCGCTGGAGTCCTTGTCCAGTCCATGCAGCCCCTAATCACATGTTCTAGCATGTAGCGCTAATAAATAGGCGCCCCCCTGATGGCATGTCCTGTGCTGGCGTTAGCCACGACAGGTGGCAGCAACCCTGCACTTTCCCTCTCCCCAGCCGTGGCTCTGATGAAAAAGGGGATCACCGCCAGAGAAAGCTTCTTCCCTGGCTGCGACTTCCCTTTCCATCACACCCTCCTCTTGCAGCAGTGCTCATGTGCTCAGACGGCTGCAAGAGGTGGTCTTTCCTGCACCCCCACTCTCTACTCTCTTTTCCCACCTGATCACTCTCTTGCAGCCGCCCGAGTACACAAGCAGCAATCATCTGTAAAGTGGCTGCAAGAGGAGTGTGCATGCTCAGGCAGCTGCAAGAGAGCAAACAATTGTGAAGCGGCTACAAAGAAGGGAAAGGAGAGAGCAGGGTGCAGGAAAGACCTTCTCTTGCGCTCTCTCCTCTTGCAGCCACTTGACAACTGATTGCTCTCTAGCAGTCATGCTAGGTGCAACTCTATGGTGCTGGCAGATTTAGATGCAGGCAAGGCTGGGAGGCAGATGCATGGGTGCACATTAGCATGCACAAGCACACACCAGCCTGCAATGTCCTTGGACAACACCAAGTTGCAGGCAGAGGTGCCTACAAAGTGCACTCAGGAAGAGGCAGGTCCAGTTCATGGATTTGCCACTTATCCTTGTTTGAATTCCCTCATCTCTGCCCCCTTTCCCCTGAGTGCAGCCTTGCAGTGCTTGGGGTAGGAACTGGATCCAGAGGCCAAATAAAAACTAGTTGTGGGACAAATTCGACCTCTGAGCTTGAGGTTCTCCACCCCTGCACTAAACACTAACTTGGTCATGCAAACAGGATTTAGCAGTGGTTACACAACCGGAGCCCATCTGGGCAATGGGTGCTGCACGCGTGAGAGAGAATCTTTTCCCTCACCTCCGACATAATCGGTTTACAGTCTGAAGCCCCAGATCGAATTTTTCCTATTTTAACACACAGCTAGCCTCTTGCTTGTAAAATGTATATGAACTGTCTAACTGCATGATCTGTGGCCTTCTGTGCTGGTGAATTCCAGTCTGCCTTCACGCTCTGGTGGGGACCGCTGCCCCTTTTTGATTGATTTTAATTTAACTCATTAATTTCCCAAGGAGGAGTCTGTGGGCTCTGCCTAATCCAGGGGCATAAATTTATTATTTATTTTAATTTATTTATTTATTTAAAAATTTATACCCCGCTACCTCCTGCAACAGGCAGCTCGGAACGGCTAACAACACGGATAAAAATAATATAACACCACATTAAAAACATCATCCCACAGAATATATAGAGTAATAATAATAATTTTTTTAAAAAAAAAACCCCACCTACCTTCACACCCTCCCCACCCCCTACTCCCCCATTACCCCTCTCCCTCACCAAACGCCTGACGGAACAGCCAGGTCTTACCGCTCCTATGAAAGGCTGGGAGGTCTGGGGCCAGATGGGCCCCCACCGGGAGGGAATTCCAGACCCGCGGCGTAGCCACCGAGGACACCCTATCCTGCGTGGCCCCCCGGGAAGCCTCCAACAAGGCGTACCAGGCCGACCATAGGGGCCGATCCAGAACCCGGGGAGTGAGGCGATCTCACAAGTAGGCAGGACCCAGACCGTGTAAGGCTTTATAGATCAGAACCAACACTTTGAATTGGGCCCGGAAGACTATTGGCAGCCAGTGCAGAGATCGGAGCACTGGTGTAAACAGCACCGGCCCCAAAGCAGATCCCCGAGGCACCCCACTTCTTACATCTCTCCTGAAGCTTCTCTCCTCACATCCCTGCCATATTAAGGGTCTCTCTCTTGAATAGATTCTAATTTTTTAAACAACAGTTTTTAAAAGTGAAACAATCACAGGTACAAATAATGTCCCCTTATTTAAAACAGAGTTTAAGTCTTGACCTGCCAATCTCCATCCCCACCCTGATCTACAGGAGCAAATGCTGGTTTTCCCTTTTTGAATTTTGTTCACACCGAGCTTTCAATTTGGTCACTATGACATGCTACCACCATTCTTTACGTTTTTCGTTATACATACACTGTGGGTTTTAAAATAATCCAGATTTTTAACATGCCATAACACCCATTATACATACACTGGTTTTTCCATTCATTGTGTGTTCTATTCCATTGATGCAAGTGCCGGCCTTGCCCCCTGCCAACTCACCAACCTAAAAACCACCAGCCGCCACTGCCTTCCTTTACAAGTCCAGATCTGCCAGGACTGAGTCTGACCACTAACATGAAGTTTGAACTCCCAAGGACTAATCTTAGAAAAAGGGAGAAAGACAGGATTTTGGAGATGACAAAGTGAAAAGCAAAAAGCACATTGAGTGAGAGCAGATTGAGTGAGAGCAAGTGGATTATGTATATTTATTCTTGGTTCTGTCACTTATTCACCATTGGTCAAAAACTTAATCTCTCATGCACAAAGTTTCCCTTGCCTATAATAAAACTAATATTTACCTACCGCACTGGGCTCTTGGGAGGATAAATACACTCTAACTTGTAAAACAATTCAGATTTCAAAATATTGTAGTTCGTGTTATCCCCTATGTTGGCGGTACCCTCACCCCTCCCCCACCTCCGGGAGACAGACATGGAACCATTGGAAATCTAGTACCCAACCTCTGGAGAGCCAGAAATAGCTCACAGGAGTAAGGGTGATATTCCTTCTCAGCATTTGACTTAAAAGAAAAAAAAAAAGGGGGAAAAAAGGGTTTCAGTTATAAAGCTTAAAGAAAGCACAGAGCAAACACTGGCATATGAATAAGAGATCATTCCTCCTTAACAATAATAAAAGTAGCACTGTTTAAAAATGGTGATGAGGCATTAACTGAATCACACACAAAAGGTATTTTGGATTTTAGGATATTAACTTATGCAAACTCAAGACAGAAAGATCAGAGGGAACAATTACAGCTATTAGATGAAGGCCTATCTGATTATAACAGTTCTATTCAAATATATTCAAAATATAAAAGAATACAGGAGCACTTAATATTCATAGAGAGGCCTGCTCTTGTGCATCCTAAAACTATATCCTTTATGCTAAAAGCAAGCAACTTCAAGACCTAGTATAAGCTCAGAGCTTCAGTTTTAAACCATTAATCACTTCGCTTTTGCCTACCACCTAATGTTGCTTTAAAAAATAACTTTTTAGGTGGCTTATTTAATTGGTAGTTTAATTTGTCTAAAAGGAAGGAGAACATAACTTTTAAGCTGCAGAGGAATATTGACACGGGCTGAACAAAATAAGAGAGGCTGGAATGGCTGAAAATGTATCTGACGGAAGTCTTCTCAAGCCATTTAGTCTCTCTCCCATCCATTCACACATGTAGTAGTGACTAGGACCCTTCAAAACGTTGCTGGCTAGGTGCATGCATATGTAATGCTAAAACAAAATTAGGTAAACCCATAACATAAACGCATGAGTATAGGTATAGCCGGAGATTTTCAAATTGTGATTGGATTGACCTCTTAAAACAAGACCATTCAGAAGTACCAAACGCATCTGAAATGGAATGGGGTTGGGCACATCTAAAAATATGTTCACAAAAATCAAGCATTCCATTTGGGACTTCGCTCAATACATTACTACTACTACTACTACTACTACTACTAATAATAATAATAATAATTTCTAAAGTCCTATCAGTTGTATGCAGGGCTGGAAAACCTCTGAACAACACGAGTTTTCACACATCACTCTGTAATTCTAGGGGAAGCTCCAGAGTAGCCCTACACAAGCATTTCATGTGAACACACGCTTGGGTAACCGATATCTGTCATGACCCTCAGCCAAGGAAACATCACTTCAGGGTAAGAGCACTCCCAAGGGTTTTTCTTTCCCCCAAGAAACACACACTTATACATTCATGTTCCAGTTTTGCCAGGGACAATCTTGGGATATATTGATCCTGTTGCTTACACTTAAGGCTTTCTTCACATCCCATTGAAAATTAGCAAACCTGTTTGTAATTTACTGTAACTGTATATGTGTTTCCTTTATAATATACTTTTGTGATCATGACAATTGTCCATTCTAAATTCTTATCAGTTGGGTGTAACTTTCAAGGCATTCATATTCCTCTCTATTTCGGAATGCGTCCAAAGTGCCTAGAGGTTTGAGTGCCTTGGTTTTTAGGTGCCTAGCTAGGGTATTGATGGGACAGCCCAGCAGGGTGTAGGAGGGGGAACTTTGAGGTGGGTGGGGACTGTTTCTTTTTCCCCAGGAGGGTCATGGAATTTCAAAAATACAATTGTATAGATAAAAAAAATTGTGGGGGGAAGGATAAAACTTTAACAGAAAAAAGATCAACTTGACGTTTTCCACAGAAGGTTTCCCCCCCCCCCACCAACTAACTTCCTTGCTGCTACACCAGTCCTGAGTCCAGGGCTTGCGGGGCAGGTGGATGGGTAGTGGGGGTGGAGAGAGTGTCTCTGGTTCTGGGCTGGTTAGCAGTATCTCTAGCATGTCCTGGAAGTCTCGAGTCTGAGGCCTGTAGGGTAGGGGAAGAGTGAATCTTCATTCCCTTCTGATCATTTTGGAAGCAGGATTCCCATTTGCTCTGTAAGCCCTGAGCCCCTCGGAAACACTCATTCTTCTGCCTTCAGTATCCAGGATTTGCATGGCAGCTGGGGGAGAGCACTTCCCTTCTGGTTATCTATTCCACTAACGTTTTTTTCCACATCAATTTTGTTTTTGAAATTCCATGAATATCTACTTTTCTTTTTATTAAAAACTTTTAAAACAGACACTCAAACCTGATGCTCTTTCCACTGTTCTTTTGCTTTTCCGTGCTGCCGCTGCATTCTTGTTATCTGTATACATACACTGCCCCTTTGGCTTTTTGCAACTGCGAGCCCCTGGACTCGAGAAAAGCAAAAGGCCTTGCTAAAATTCATGTAGAGAATTGCATTGCTTATAACAGTGGAATGGAATGGAATAATTTCTTGGATGCCATACATCACAGTTATAACTTCCAGGAAGGCAATCGCAAAATTGGTGATTTTGTCTCGCACTCCTATGCACATATAAAAGAAGTGGGCACTCATGGCGATGAGTCCTAAGGCCCCTTTGGTGAAGAGACTGATCTAAATGGGAACACATTAAAGACCATGAGACTTTATAATCAGAGAAACTTCAGACTCTCAAGTTTCCCAGCTATAGAATCGGATCCCCAAAGCACTCCACAGATACAGTCTTAATCGATGGGTGAAAACAAATGAGTCAGGGGTGAGTCAGATTCCCGGCCCACCCCAGGGGGGATCACCACAGTTGCCTGACTTTGGGTCGGGCAGGGAGGGCAGTTGAAATGGGCAGTTCCCCCAATAAATCCGGGGTGTGTGTGTGTGCTGCTATGACAAGTACCTCTATGCCATGAGTCGGCCAAAAAGCCATCTACATAGTTCAGGGCTCCAGGACTCCTGCTGCACATTAGGCTCAAGGCCACAGGAGGAACGGTCAAGTATCAGCTGATTGGGGTTCTGTAGGAGTATGCTGACCCCGGCCGCCAAACAGCTGATGGGGGTGGGGGCTGGGAGGAGTGCACTCACTCCACCCTCCAAACAGCTGATCGGGGGGGGGCGGAGGAGTAGATGAACCCCCTCCCCCCAATCAGCTGTTTAGCAGACACTCCTCCATGTCTGATCCTCGGACCTCGCCTCCCAGCAGGGTTGCACAGGCTGACCACACAGGTGGGGCAACAGTAGTCCGCGCTGCGTCACCTGATTTCTCTGCCCAACGCATTCCATAGCAGCCAGGCACCTGCCCCAAGGCAGAAGCAGGCGAATATCTGGCAGCTACCGAACTGACAGGAAGGTGACTCTCAGGCTACTGTCAACTTGGTTTTCACCCACCGTTCAAATTACAGCCACTTAGAAAGGTGACATAAATTTACCTGGAGCAAGCAGACGGATGAAAGCGCAGATTGCACTGGAATATTCTACTTGAAAATAGTTTGCCCACTAGGAGAAATTGCAGGAACTGAGGTTATCAAAAAGCAATGCTTTCCTGTACATTTTTTCTTAAACAATAGGGGCTAGATTAAGTGTCCAATTCCTTTTCCAATTTTGTACCAATATAACAAGCAAACCCCAGTGCACTTTACCATGCAGCTTTGGGGTGGATAAACTGGATGCACATTGCTGGGTTCTAAATTAACTGTAACCGTTCAGGAAATTAACCTGGGTGCTATTATGCAACACTCAAAGAAAACATCTGTTTGGTGTGAAGTGAACAAAATATACAATAGAAAGCATTATAGCAGCATTAGATCCTTGGCCTCATCCAGAATACTGTGCGCAAGTCTGGCCACCCCGTCTTAAAGGAAATAAGAAATACAGGAAATTTTGGAGGAAATGACTATTATGATTAAAGGCAAGGAGAGACTCTTATGCAAGGAGATTTTCTGACTGAGGCTGCTTAGTGAAGAAAAGCAAGTGGGAACATGAAACTAGTATAATGAAAGAATTAAGAAATGATATATAGAAAGTGAAGGCAGCGACTCTCTACACAATCTTATACAAAAGAACAAGGGGTAATAATTAAATAAAAACATCTGAACTGGTAAAAAGAAACATTTTACATTGCATATAATTATTGTTTGAAATGCCTTACTATCACTTATCTTCTCTTAAGATCTCAGTCATTAATAGTTAAGTTTCAAATAGCTTTGATCAATCTTCCTCACAGCTCCCGAAAGCTGTTAATGTCACTGAAAAAGTCTCATAGAAGTGTCTTTCATCCGGTTCCAGTAGCTGCTAGCTTTTCTTGGAAATGTCCATAAAAGAATTTGAGAGTTTACTCAGCTAACTTTAGTAGGAATTAAGGGGGGAATCTGATCAGCCTATTGACTGCAGAGTTTGAGGCCTTCCTGGATTTATGGCATATTGTGAGGTAGGGATTGATAAAAAAAAAATGCACAAACAATGGTGATGTGGTCCTGAAAAACACAAAGCCTAAAGGCACTAATCTAAAATTGAAGCACTATAATTCACGTAAAGAGATTATGTTCTTCCTGCACTCAAATGCTTTTTTTGCACTCTCCCCCTCAGAGTTTGAGGAGATGATGCTTCCTCTGCCCAAAGGACAGGAAGATCTCTCACACAGACTAAAATGCATGGCTGCTACTCTGCCTTGGAACAACAATAATCAAGAGGATCAAAGGCTTGAACCTGTTCCAATATGCCTCCACATTGTAGCAGTGCCCATTGTTGTGTGAAACCTGAGTGAGAACTAAATCACTGCCTCCACTGGTGACAAAGAAAAAAAGAAGCAATGTACAAAGAAAAAAAGGAAGCTAGGTAGAAATGTGTTGTGAGATACCACTTACTGCTCAAACTTGACCATCGTACTAGTGTTTAGTAGAAACCTCAAGGTTTCTACTAAAGGCAATAGTGCTCTGGGTCAAGTCATTAACACATCAAAGTATGGACTTTGCTCTTCCTTCCAACGCGGAGGAGCTAGGGTAAGCAGGGAGAGTGATATTGGAGACAGACTGGGAGAGGAGATACAAGCTCCACTAATATGTATCTCTACCAAGTGAAACCCCATATCAAATACAATGACCCCTTTTCTACCTTCCAGACAGGAGTGGTAGTTGTGTTTCATACTGTCGGCCTCAGTGACCCTATACGTCTTCACTCAGTCACCTATGCTTTACCATCAGGGATGGGGTACCTCAGGCCCAGGGCTAGTGTTTATATAGCCCCTTTCCAGTTCCCAGATCTGGCCCCTGGATCCAGTTCCTACCCCCAAGCACTGACGGAGTGACCTCAGGGATAAGGAAGCAGAGATGAGGGGATGCACACAAGAATAGGGGACAGATCCAACCCTCCTCTTCCTGAGTGATCCCCTTAAGCACCACCATCACCCCAACTTCTATGCAGCTTCCGGAGCTTTTTATGATTTTCAATGCAGCCCCTGGGAGGGAAAAGGTTCCCCATCCCTATTTTATACGATGCTGCAAATGCAATCAGATGTGCTTTCAGGTTTGAAACATTTAAAGTCAATGACTGAAATTCAGTAACAAAATATATCTGGCTTCTGCACCATTCTACAACACTGTGACAGCAGTTCTTCCACATTCATAAACATTTTCAAATGAGGCCCTTAATTTATTTTGCTCTGTTGTTGAGGTCTATTTCTTTTTAAGCTTCTCCAATTCAAACACAAGTGTTCACTGTGAACGGGTCTGTTCGCCAGCCCCTGTGCTGGTGAGGTGTTCTTGGGGAATTAGTCTGAGATCGGCACCCTGGCAACTCTCCAATCTTCTTGGTAAGACTTTATCTTTGGTCTTGACTCAAAGGTTCCTCCCATGGGCCTGCTTCTGGGGTAAGTATCACAAGCCCAAGACACCCGTAGTGTGCACAGTTTTTATATCCAAGCCCCCAGGGTTTCCTACCAGCAAACCAGCCTCAGAACCTGGTATCTACGGGTCCTAAGTATTGGGACCTTAGACCCAGGTCTTTGGATCTGGCCCTCTACTTCCCCTTCAGCCAGCCCTTGCCACCATACACGAGTGTGGGTCTCACCCATCTTTATAAGCTCATAGTTACTTATTCAATAGTTCAAATAGCCCTCCCTGGTGTTACAAAAAGGATAGTCCCCACCTGGACTCCTTTGGCAAGAGTCTACCTCCATGGGAAAGCCCATGTTCTGGCTCTTCCATACTGAGGCAAAGGTGCCTGGGGTGAAGTCCCAGTCTCCACCTTGCCAGTCTTTTGTCTTCCAGCTTCTGGACGGGAAGCTCAGTCCTGGAGCGCCTCACTTCCTCACTTTATACCAAGCAGTCTCCGTTGGGTTTCTGATACCCAATTAGCTTAAGACACAATCCTCCTTTCAGTTCAAGCCCCTGCCCTTTCTTAGCAGTTGCTATGGTGCTGTCCTTCAGTACCCTAGACACCTGCTTATTTTCTGCTGGTGCTAAACCTACCCTTCTACATTCATTCAATTAGGATAGTATGCAAACTACTGTATGTATTTTTCTTGAATTTTCTTGAATTCAGAACAATTGTAGTTTACTGAAGTATGCTTAAGCTGCCTTGCTAGCATGCTTGTGTTCCTACAGAGAGATCAGACTTGGGGGGGGGGGAAGGCTCAGATTCAAACATCTTTCTAAATAAACTTTTAGCGAACTAAAACAATTCTGTTATAAAGCAGGCTTTATAACTGTTCTCGACTGGTTCTCTTCGTCTCTCTCAAACCGCTCCATCAACGTTTCTCTTGCTGGTACCTCCTCTACATCACTTCCCCTCTTTGTGAGAGTTCCCCTGGCCCCCCGTTTCTCTTCTCCCTTTACACTTTTTCTCTGGGTGATCTCATTGAAACCCAACCCATGGCTTCCAGTATCACCTGTATGCTGATGACATATAACTTTGGTCACTTTCAGACATGGTCCCCATTCTCTTTACGGGAACGCATTCAGCACAAGCGCCTGGTCTTCACCTTCAAGACTCTTCATAGCCTTGCTCCCCCATATCTCTTGTAACTCACCACGCTCATGCCCGGGAGCTGTGCTCCTCCTCTGCCCCCACCCTCACCTGCTCGTGAACCCCCTTTTCCTTTGCTGCCCCATATGCCTGGAACTCCCTCCCTGGATACACTCACTTCGCTCCTTCCCTCCCAGCTTTCGAATCCCTCCTGAAAACCCACCTCTTCCATTGCACCTTCCCCAGCTTGCCATGAGTGATACTGCAGTCTTTCCCCCTTGCTCAGAATCTAATTTTTATATTTATATTGTTTTAATTTTTTATACTATAAGCCACTCTGAGCTGCCTTTGGCAGGAGGTAAAAGTTATTAAAATAATAAATAATTCCCTGTAACTAAGCAAAGCTCGTGAGCCGGCAACTTCTCAACCTCATAAATGTACTCTTGTCTTTCCTGATATTCACCGCTTCCTCATATCCCCCTCGTCTCTCAGATTGTTAGCCCCTTAGGGTTAGGGACCTCGCTCTGACTCTGGATTGTACAGTGCCAGGTACATTGCTGGCACTATATAAATAATAAAAATAATTTTAAAATAATACCAACCAACAACCAACAGTAGGTTTTCAGGCTTTTCCTTCAGGTAAAAAAAATCGGAACTAACACTATTATAATAGCCATTACACTTCTGAATTAAAGCGGGAAAGGAAAAAACACATTTCAAGATTAAATCATGGATTCAAAGTAACAAAGCACTAATCTTAAGTGACTGTTCTCCTTGGCAAAAAGTCACAATGTGCAGCTATTTTAATTATATTTTCTTTTGATCACTTTGTAATATAAAATAATATGATCTGTCTATTTTTGGCTGCAGCTGCAAGAAATCTACATTATAATGGTATGATCTTTTTTCAGGAGACTAGAAGTTAGGAACTGAACCAAATGGGCGTTGTGGAAAGTATCAACTGATAAATCTTCTGGGCACCGAACGAAAGATAGCTGGCATCTTCAAGACCATCATGCTCCCTTAAAACCAACCACACTGCTACCACACGCAGAACAAAGCATGGCTCTAAATATAAATAACTAGGAATGGAGCCATTTCTTTATTCATACAAGGGCAAAACAGGCACCGACAAGCACACCTGATCCAATTTTGTTTTGGCTTGAATTGTTCACAGGGCAGCCCCCCCACCCCCACCCCCACCCAGTTGTGGGTGCTGGTGCTTTGGAATCCGTTAGTTTGTGGGACGAGTGGCATGTGTGCTTTCCAGGGTTTTTTTCTTTGTTAGTTTGTTAAATTAATATATATATGGGCTGAAGTTAATTAAATGAAATTAAACTGAGATAAATGTAAAGTGTTGCTTCCCTCCTTCGACCATGTGCAGCCCCTCCTCTCCTCTCTTCACTGGCTCCCCCTTCCTGAACGAATCCTGCACAAGCTCCTAGTTTTCATCTATAAAGCTCTTCACAACCTTGCTCCCCCCTACCTCTCTGCGCTAATTTCCCTCCGTACTTCAACCTGTGAACTCCGCTCCTCCTCTGTCCCCTCTCTCACCCTCCCATGCCTCCCCCTGCTCCCCTAACCGCCTTCGTCCCTTCCTCCTAGCTGCCCCCCATGCCTGGAACTCCCTCCCTGCCCACATCCACCTCACCCCCTCCCTTCGTACCTTCAAATTCCTCCTCATGACCTCCCCGGCTCCTTGCTCCCCACACCTAACTCCTGCTGATACCCTCCATCCAGTACACTCTGGTACCTAAGGTATGCGTACTCATATCCTCACCACATGGACCAACCAGCCATCATTCTCGATGTAACCAAGCCAAGCACGTGCACCTGGGACCTCACATCTTCGTGAATGTTGCACTCGTCTCTCCCTCTGTTCCCCTTCCTTCGTATCCTTCCTCCCCCGCCCCCCGTCTTTCAGATTGTAAGCCGTAGGGCAGGGACCATGTCTACTCAATTACTTTGTAAAGTGCCAGGTACATTGCTAGCGCTATATAAATGTTTGCTAATAATAATAATAATAATAATAATTTAGAGAAGATAAACCAAATGCACAAGTATAAAATAGGGCACACCTAGCTTGGCAGCAGCAGAAAACAATCTAGGGATTGTGGTCGATCATAAACTAAACATGCATCAGCAACATGACGTGGCTGCAAAAAAGTCTAATGCCATTTTAGGTTGCGATAACGGAAGTGCCGTCTCCAAGCCAGCTGAGGTAATAATTCCACTTTACTGAACACCTGTCTCTTATACACATCTAGATGTGTATAAGAGACAGCCTGGAGTACTGTGTCCAGTTTGGGGCACTTCATTTTAAGGAGGACAATGACAAATCGAAGCAGGTTCCAAGGAGGACAACAAAGATGATAAATGACCTGGAAACCTGCCCTAAACTCCCCCAACCCCCTTTTCCCCAAATAGATATTTGATCATGTAAAAGGATTAGACTCTTTAAAGGTACAGAGAAGGGCAACAAAAATGATCAAGGGCATGGAAGGCTCCCTTATGAGGATAGGCTGGGTAGGTTGGAGCTTGGAGAAGAGACGACTGAGAGGAAATGACTGAGAGGACAATGAAGTGAAATGACAGCCCTCCCTGCCTGGAATGTAGGCCCCAGAACTCTGACGGTGGGTCCTGGGGCTGGAGTGGCTGGCACCCCTGCTTGACTGGGCGTTGCAGGCTGGCTGGCATCGGTGGAGCAGCAGCAGAGGCCTGCTCAGGGATCAGTGGCTGGCACCCCTGCTCAGCCAGGCGTTGCAGGTTTACATCCTAGTTTCTGGATCTGAACAAGCTATTCTGCCAATTGGTCAAGCCTTGCCCGGTGGTGAATTATGTGGCCACCCAGTAGCAGATATTGGATTACCAGGGCACAGTACCTGTGGCACAGCAGAGGCAGCAGCAGCAGACATTGCAGCAGCAGACATCGCTCGCTCCCCCCTACCTCTCTGTGCTTATCTCTCTCCATACCCCAGCTCATGCACTTCGCTCCTCCTCTGTCCCTTCTCTCACCCTTCCACACCTTCCCTGCTCCCCTAACCACCTTCATCCCTTCTCACTTGCTGCCCCATGCCTGGAACTGCCTCCCTGTCCACATCCGCCTTGCCCCCTCCCTTCATACCTTCAAATCTCTCCTTAAAACTCACCTCTTTCGCTCGGCTCTGTCTGACCCTTTATCCTGCTGATCCACTATTCCTATACCTATGATCGGTTTACTCTTATCCTTGCCACATGGACCTGTCTGCTGTCATTCTCAATGTAACCAAGCCAAGTACGTGCACCTGAGACCTCGCATCTTCATGAATGTTAGACCCCTTGTCTCTCCCTCTGTTCCCCTTCCTAATTGTCTCTCCCCAGCTCCCATCTCTCAGATTGTAAGCCCTAGGGCAGGGACCGTGTCCATTTTGTTACTTTGTAAAGTGCCAGGTACACTGCTGGTGCTATATAAATGTTTGTTAATAAATAATAATAATAATAATATGACAGAGGTCTATAAATTCATGAGTGGGGTGGAACTAATATACAAGGAACAGTTATTTACCCTCTCAGCTAGTACTGGAACTAGGGGACACTCCATGAAACTCATGGGTGGCAAGTTTAAAATAAATAAAAGTAAATCTTTTTTCACTCAGCGTATAATTGGGTTGTGTAATCTACCCCCAGAGGCTGTGTAAGGGGCAGTACTATAGCTGAGTTTAAAAGACGTTTGCACAAGTTTCTGGAAGACAGATCCATTAGTAGTGATTAGCCAGACAGGACCAGGGAACATGACGGGAGCTGGGGCGAAACAACAGGGAACAGATCCCCCATTGTGACCTGTTGGGTGCTTCTCCCAAGTCACAGTGATTGGCCATTGTCGGAGACAGGATGCTGGGCTAGATGGACCATTGGTCTGATCCAGTATAACACTTCTTATGTTACCACCAGATACCTCGCTAAATGACCCGCAGGCATGAGGAAGGATACCTAAGTTTAACAATGGAGGTATCTTTCTCATGTGCACTGCTTGTAATGTGGGACGGGACACTCCTCCTTTTAGTCCACCAGCCTCATAGAGAGACATGGCACAACTGTACAGCACTCTGGGATTGTTAGCCTTCGCAATGGCGGAACACAAGGCAAAATTCACAGCAGGGAGCAATGTATGAAAAAAGATAAGGCACAACTGAAAAGAGGTAAAGTACAACTTCTATTTCCTGTATATGAAAAGAGACATTTGTGTGAATGCAGTCTCCCTTGATTCTGCTGGCCTGGCAATCACCCTCGACACATATGCATAGTACAACAGACTAGTAATATATCCTTGCCCGTCATCGCTATACTGATGGGGAAGTGGAACAGCAATGGAGTGGCCTTTACATTACAACAGCCAAATATGAAAGAACAACCCCATCCATGCAAGACCTGGTTGTGAGGTAACCTGTAAGAGATGTTATGCAGCACTTCGGACAAACAACAACATTAGCATAAAAAGTTGCAAATAAACATCCCCTTGTCCCTTTTTTGACAATTTTCAAAAACGCAGTCCGAGTTAGCCACCTACTCTCCCCAGGGTAGTCCTGGGCTAACATCTGGTGGCACAGAAACAGACATGACAGTGGGTTCCGGGCCAATCATGTTTGCTTTTACCCCGAAGAGGAAAAAGCAATTTGCTAGGTGCCATTTCAGAAAACAGAGAATGTGGAAAGCAGGGAGGGCAGAGAGGAACTCAAGAACTGTCAACCCAAACTAGACCAGTGGCAAGTTTTAAGATGCTCCCAACAGTGGATGGAACCAACTGTTCTTGAGGAACATGGAGAAATTCTGCAGTGGACAACTACTGAACTACATTTCCTTAGGGAAAGTATTAAAACAAGTATGGCTACCACTGGGAGTGGAGTGAAAACAAAAAAGTATGTTTCACAAAACATGGAAAATATACTACGGTTATCTCAGCTCCTTCATGCCACTCTTCTATATTTCTCTCAGAATTAACCTGGAAGCAGGAGCAATAAAAGAGAGCAACACACTGGGGAAAGAAAGATGAAGAAAAAGAACTTTTGTGCCTTCCTGTGTTAAAGTTAAAAGTCTGTCCCCACACGTAGAAGTGTGGCCACTTGTCCGTAAGGCCTGCATGGTCAAGGCATGACTTTGTAACTCATGGTACATAAGGAAGTGGTATAGCCAAAAGCATATCACACTGTCTCAGAGTTCCCCCGTACCCAATGGTTCAGATAGCCGCTATGCACAACTGGCGGGAGTAGGGATGGGGGTGGCCATCTGGTGTGAGAGCAAACAGAATTTGAACCCAGGACCTTCAGATATGCAGAAGCGTGCCTTAACCACTAAGCCATCAATCCCTCCTGGATAAAAATAAGTTTTAAAAAAAATCTTATCTCTATTTCAAATGTTTTTCTAATATTTATATGATACAAGAGTGGGAGGGGAATTTTAATTCATTTCCTTTTACAACACAATCTATTTTTAATTTTCCTTCCATGTGCCAAGATATATACAGTGCAACTACAGTCTTCTTTCCATCGGGCACACCAATAAGCAAGAGCAGCCACCATGCTGCATGGAAACAGCTCCCCCTTCCCATGTGGGTGCAGGTGTTTGAAATCTTTTCCATCCAAGGTTGAACCCCAAATCACAGCCTGCATACGATTCCTTGGGGAGGAGGGGGGCTGTGAATGATACCTATGGGTCCATCAAGCAAAACAACAAATGCCAGAAATTATTATTAAATAATTTGTCACTTCTTCAGAGTGCAAACACAACAAGGGAAAAACGGGTGAAGGGAGAGTTTCCAGGGGCCAGAGGGCACGCGGATGTGGGCCGGAAACAGACTGGGCTTTGTTTAGAATGCAAGACATAGGTGAAATGGCCAAAGACACTGATTATGTATACGTAGGAGCAGGGGTGGAGAACATCTAACCCTTGGGCCCCATTTGGCCCCTTTCCAGTCTCTGGCCTGAGGATCCAGTCCTTACTGTCAAGCACTGAAAGAATGAGCATAGGGGTAGGGAGCAGAGATAAAAGGTATCGATCCACGAACAAGACCATCCTCTTTCTTCTCCCATCCTGAGCACACCCCTTAAGCGTGAAAGTGTGCGCACACACACGCACACACACACACACACACACACACACACACACACACACTCCTGTCAAGCCCTCAAAGCTTGTACTAATTTTCAACACAGCAAGTAGATGGGAAAGATTCCCCACTATTGCTCTAGAAGAAAGATGGACAAGTGCGGAGGGGCATAGTAAGAGTTTCCAAATCTTTAAAGGTTACCATAAAGAAGCTAGAGAGCAACTGTTCTCCACTGTCAATGAGGGAAAGACAGGAGGCAATGGCAAAATTTCAGGAAAGTCAATTTAGTTTATATAATAGGAAAAAATTCCAAAAAACAGTAGGTTAATGGAACAAGTTGCCTAGGAAAGTGTAATATCCATTAGTGGCTGTTTATCCAGCCTCTACTTAAGATCTGCTAGAAACGGTTTAGCAAATCCTGCCTTCGCCCAACAAGAGACATCTGGTGTATCGACATGATGGAGCTGGTGACCAGGAGAACTGTATTCCACAATGAGAACACCCAGATCTGTTCTCAGGCATATGGACAGACTTCTTACAAGTTACTGACCATAATTCTTACGACTGGATCTCACCCTTGTATGAAATATGTACACAGCCCCACAGCCAGGAATGTGTTTTCTAAATTGATACAAATGGGGAAAACTAATGAAATAAACATTATATATGAAATATGTTTATAGTCTTTCCCTTCCCAACCACGGAGAAACTTATGCAAGCTGTGAGTTTGGGTTTAACTTGCATGGAAAAGACTTCATAGAACACCTGCACCCACAGGGGAAGGGGAAGCTTGCTTGAAATATATTTAAATATAAATACACACACACATATTTCATATATAATGTTTATTTCACTGCATTTTCCCCATTGCTGTCAATGGAGAAATCGCAGGGAACACAGGTCCGTGTTTTTCATCTAATCCAACACCTGCACTCAGAAGTTGTTTCTGTTTTTATTAAAGATTACCTTTTATTGAGTTTTAGCTATACAAAGTAAACAAACATTGATTGTTGACAGCACCTTCAAAAGCATAACATTATATTATTAAATGATATTTCATATTCTAGATCAAATATAGCTAACTATAATCTAATCTGAGGAAGAGACATAATGAATGTTTCTCACAATAAATGTGCACTCTGATAAATTAGAAAGCAATTTAATTAAGGTCTAGGGCACTCAAAGGAGCAATAGCTGTGATTTATTCAGATTTTGAAAAATTATTACACTAAAAAGCTTAAGTGACAGTTAACTTGTCCTAGCACAAAGACAGTACTAAATTCTTATTTTGAGGGTGGGGCAAAGGAAGGGGTTATAGTCGCTTATCCCCTCTTTTCAATACTAATGTACATGAGTAACCAAAATATTGTACGGTTTCTTCTACTGCTTTTGCAAACTTAACTGAGAGATTTCTATGACACACAAAGGTGGAGCATTAAAAATTAGCAATATCAAAATGAAGGACATCAAACATTCAGATCATCATACATCTAGTTGCCAGTTTAATACCACATCTACAATTAGACATTTGGTCAATTATGTATCTCATTAAACATTCACAGACCTTATAGATCAATTAATCATTATTAAAATAAAGCAGCACTAAGTGACCTTTCTTTAAAAAAAACCACAAGCATGTTTCCAAATATCTGTTTTCCATGCAAGCAAGGAAACCACCACATTTAAAGCTATCATCCAAATGATAATTATCTTCAGAACTCGCTTATTCTTAAAATACTTACTGGAAGCTTTAGTACATCTAACAATATTTCCAAAACCAAAGAGTTCTTTAAAATTTTACTCTCAGAACCATAACTTTATGAATGTGTCAGAATGTGTCCAGTTCTGTTAATTCAAAAGTAAAATTTATGGCACGGATCATTTGTAGTCATGAATACATGGGCTACATAATTTATTATAGTAGCTCTGAAGAATGAAAGGATTTCTGGGTGCACATTTTTCAACATTTGGAGCACCTTTTAAATTTTTTATTATATGTATTTAAATTTAATACCCCACTATTTCCCTATGCTCAGGGTAGCTTTCAGCATAAAAACACATTAAAATACTTCAAAATCCCTTATCATAAGAGATTGTAAAATCTATTATTTTTATGACTAAAACGGAAAGTCATGAAAATGGGGTGGAATTAATTCCTCTTATATTTCACAGTGTAAGGAAAAGAAAGCATACAGACAATTACCTGGAAAATTACTACCAAGTCATAGGGAAGTGCAATTCCACAAGTAACCCTAGTACAAGTCTCTTCATAAATCACTTCTTTCTAGACTGTCACTTCTGATTCTTATTCATTACCCTTCAACTTGGCAACCTGATTGTATTTTAAAAGTTTACATTTGGCCTTCAGCTAAAGAAACTCATACTTATATGAGTGCAACAATAGAAATGTTACCAAACAATTTGAGGATAGAGCAGCACCATCATTCAGCAACAAACTTTCTTCTCTCCACACAACATCAACTCCTCCTCTAAACTCTGGCAGGTTCGAAGTGGAGAAGGCATCCTGGCAGCTCACATTCTCACAGGGAGAGGTATTATCAGGGAAGGTAATGAGGAGACTTGTGAATCCTTCGATAGTCCCTGACAAGAGAAAACTGCTACTTCATTTTTAAAACAGGTCCCAGAAGGAAGATTTAATAGGCATAGCTTAAGCTTTAATTTAAAACCAGAAGTCATGTTTGGTTTAAGAAAAAGGGGGTGGTTTGGTACAGGTTGCTGAAAACATCAATTAAATGTGCAGCAGCAATCAAGGAGACAAACCGCATGATAGAGATTACTGGGAATGGGGTAGAAAATAGAAATAGAAATCATCTTAACACCACTCTGTAAATCTGTGGTGCAGTTCTGGGCACTCGCCTCTCAAAAAAGCTCCACAGAATTGGAAAGAAGGTTCAGAGAAGGACAACATAGATGATGAAAAGTATGGAACTGCTTCCATATGAGAAGAGGCCTAATAGGTTAGAGTATTCAGTTCAGCCTTAGGGAACACATGGCTAACGGGACAGGATAGAAATCTGCAAACTTTTGAGTTGTGCAGGACAAGTAAACAGAGACCTGCTACTTACCCTTCCTCAAAGTAAAACAAAACAAGGGGACACCTGATGAAATTATCTGGCAGAAAGTTTAAAATAAACAAAATACTTTTTCACGATGTTGCATTAATTAATGAATTACAATTAATGACATCTGGTGAGAAGGCTGTAACCGTTTAATCATATTTGGATTTGGCCATCAGTCTCCGTGCCTTCGCAACCTTGAGACTAGATTACTGCAATGCGCTCTGCGCGGGGCCGCGCGGGACGACTGTTCGGAAGCTGCAGTTAGTACAGAATGTGGCGGCCTGTCTTCTGTCCGGGGCGGGTCGCCGGGAGCACATTTCACCCGTGCTCCAGAGTCTTCACCGGCTGCCAATAGCTTTCCAGGCATGATTCAAGGTGCGGTTTTTGACCCAACAAACTCTAAATGGCTTGGGCCCCAAGTATCTGAAAGAATACCCCTTTCCTTATGTCCTGTCATGGCCTCGGACGTCAGCCAGGAACGCCCTCCTGCATATACAGGAGGAATTGGGGGGGGGGGATTGGGAGAATGGTTGTAGAAGATTAAGGATTTTTAGCTGTTTTTCTATGCTGTTTTTCTATGCTGTAAGCCCCCACGAGTCTCATTGGGAAGGGTGGCATGAATGAATGAATGAATGTGCTGTGTTGGTCCCAAATGACACAGACAAAGTGGTTTGAATGATCTCTTTTGTTGGGTCAACTGTTGGTGGAGATAAACAAGCTTTCAGGCCACACAAGGCCCTTCCTCAGGTATGTAGCATAGCCAGTACTGTCTAAAAAGACACTTTATATGAATGAATCGATGAATGAATGAATGAATGAATCATTGAATGAATGAATGAATGAATGAATGATTTCTGGCACTTATTGCCAGGGGATGTTGTGAAGGACAACGACATAAATGTTTTCAGAAAAAGGATTGGATACGTTTTTAGAGGATTTGTCCATAAATGGCTATTTTTCAAGTAGGTCAGCAGGAAGATCTCGGACGCTGGGAGCTGGAAACAAATGGATCGCTCCATCTAGGACCTGTCTGTACACTTTACAGAAGCAATCAAAGGGGGGGGGGGGGGCACTGTTGGAATCAGGCTGCTGGACTAGATGGACCCCTGGCCTGACCCTGTATGGCAGTTATGTTCTTAAAAAGATCGCCTGGCCATTTCATATTGTGATGTTAACATAAACACTACTCCCTCTACTAAATTACATTTGCTATTTAATGACAATATATCCCACAAACACAAAACTAAAAACATTCATTCCGTTCTTTTAAAAGCCTAGGCTCACACCTGTCAGTTACTACTGATTGTACAAGTGCCAGGTACATCACTGGTGCTATATAAATAATTATTTATTACAAAAGTATTGCCATACTCATCAGACCAGAATCTTCTTTCCAGTGATGGTCAGTGATATCCTGTCTAATGCAAATGGGGCTCATTCTTTTTTGAAAAACAGGGTTGTTGCTGCTGCTGCTGTATTTAAGTAGAAACGGGCAAAACACGACACAAATGTTCTATATGAAAAACATAACATGCTGCTTTTCAAAAGAAAATATGCATTTAAAAATCTTTGCCTTTTTAAAAAATCTTCCAATTTGGCCAAAAGTTTTCATTTAACATGTGCTTTAAATAAAGCCCAGAGTTTTATCTCTTGTAGCTTATACTTTTTATTACATCTTCATCTCCGCTTTTATACAAGGATTCTTTTAATTCTCAGTGGCAGAGTTTTTTCCACATGATATTTCCTTTTGGAGAGGAATGGGCAATTCAGATAAAAATGAAAGCTCTAGCAGCTGACGAAGACTCAGCTACTCTTCTTTTACACTTGGAAAGACATTTTGGGAGACTGCAGCCTGATCAGCAATGCAACCTTTGAGTCTCCTTATTTTCAGTTATTTACTCAACTAAAACGTCCTTAAAAGCCAATAACTATTATGCCATCTCCGGTTACTGATGGACAGCTCTGTTTATCACATGTACATGAAAAGTTTTCCTAACATACTTGCCACAAAAATTAGACGACAGGGGTGATCTCGTCAGCTCACCATCTTGCTAAATCTTTCAATGGATTATGCTGTTTGGAAAAGCAAACGGATCTCCAGGCATGTAATAAGAAAACATCTCTTACCATAAACTATGAAGTGATTTACGCATAAATGAGGGCTGTCATGAAATTTTATTTTAATGACTTGATAATCAGGTACGAAACACAATTACCACCATACCTAATGATTTCCCTCCCCCCCTTCAAATAAATTAAAAGTCACTCTTGGAGTCAATACATTATTTTTGCTAACATACATAATATTCATCCTCTCCATAGCTTCATCTGCTACATTCTGCCATCGTAAACACTGGAAGTTAAATACCAAATTACGGTGACAAACTGAGTTATCAATTACATTCGTAAAATGTCTAAATCAACACTGGATTAGGGGCAGTAGAGGTGGAGCGCGAGATTATGTAGGCCCTGTCTGGTCCGGCTTCTTGGGTTGAGTTTCAGGAAGTGACGCCAGCCAATGCTGTGGATGTTCTGGGGTCTGTTAGAGCCATCTGGGGTCTGTTAGAGCCATACCCGTCCTGGTTGGTGAAAGCCTCCAGGGAGATGTTGGGGACAGTGATGGCGAGGGTAATCAACACGTTCCTTCGGCAGGGGAGATTGCCCCCTGGTCTCAAGGAGGCTGTGGTGCGCCCCCTGCTGAAGAAGCCATCTTTGGATGTGGATGCACTCATCAGCTATCGACCTGTCCCTTTTTAGGGAAGGTTAATGAACTGGCAGTGGCACTGCAGCTCCAGGCGCAGCATTGGTTTCCTTGACCCATTTCAATCTGGGTTCCACCCCAGCTATGGTACAGAGACAGCGTTGGCGGCCTTCGTTGACAATCTCCGCCGGAAGATGGATGCAGGACGTTCAACACTTCTGATCTTGCTAGATCTCTCGGCCGCCTTTGATACAGTGGACCATGGGCTGCTGTTGAGACGGTTGCGAGCCCTGGGGGTTCTGTCATTGGAAGGTTCCGCTCATTCCTCTCGGAGAGAAACCAGTGGGTTATCCTGGGGGCTGAATCTTCCAGTCCCTAGAATGTGGCGTTCCGCAAGGTTCCATTCTGTCTCCATTATTGTTTAATGTATATATGCAGCCCTTGGGGGAGATCGTGAGGGGGTTTGGTGTGAGTTGCCACCAATATGCTGATGACAGCCAGCTTTACCTCTCCTTTTCAACCGACCCAGGTCCTGCCATCTCAGTACTGTTCCAATGCTTGGAGGCTGTGGCGGATTGGTTGCGGCAGAGCAGACTGAGGCTCAATCTTGACAAGACGGAGGTGATGGCGGCGGGTAGGGTGAAGGAGGTATCGGCTCCCCTCATAGAGAGGGTCTGCCCTCCCGTAGTCCAACAGGTTTGGAGTCTGGGAGTGTTGCTGGATTCGGATCTCTGCCTGGATCGGCAGGTGGAGACAGTGGCGAAAGCTGCCTTCCACCAGCTGTAGCTGGTCCGGAGGCTGCGTCCCTATATTTCCAGACCCGACCTGGCCACCCTCATCCATGCCTTCATCACCTCGAGGCTGGACTACTGCAACGCATTCTACGTGGGGCTTCCCTGGATGCTGGTTTGGAGGCTGCAGCTGGTGAAGAACGCGGCTGCTCGTCTCCTTACTGGGACGAGCCGACGGGAACATATTACTCCCATGCTCCACACACTACACTGGCTGCCTATAGCGTACCGAGCCAGATTCAAGGTGTTGGTCTTGGTCTATAAAGCCCTACACGGTCTTGGTCCTTCATACCTCAAGGACCGTCTTACCCTCCGCGCCCCAGAGCAGCCCCTTCGGTCCACCAGGGGCGCCTTCTTGGGGGTCCCCTGTATAAAATGGCAGGCCGCAATGGAGGAGGCGTTCTCAGTGACTGGGCCGCGACTGTGGAACTCCCTCCCGGAGGAAGCCCATCTGGCCCCAAGTTTATTGGCCTTCCGCTAATCCTGTAAAACCTGTCTGTTCTCCCAAGGCCTTTGGAGGAGGGATTGGGATGAAATTTTGGGGGGTGGTTGCCTTTAGAAGGATTTTTAGATGTTTTAATTCTTGTGTTTTTTTGCTGTTTAAATTGTTGTTATTTTTTATGTTGTGAGCTGCCCTGAGATTCCATGGGCATGAGGGGGCGGCTCAGAAATATAAATAAATAAATAAATAAATGCTTGCCAGCTAGCCTCGCAACACTTATCTTCTACACCGATAAACTAAAAATTTGTTTGGACAACAAAATTTTAATGCAAATCCTGCAGCAGAAAATTACAATGACACAATTAAAGACAGAATCAACAGTACAAGAGATCGAAGAAGAATCAGGAAGAAGAAAGAACAATGCAGATGTTTGGGGTGAGAAAAGATAGGGAAGGAGGAACCGATCTGAAGTTAATTTCAACACTGAGCAGACACTTGCTAACCAAAGTCAGCATAGGCAAAAGGCAAAGAGGGGAAGCTCAGGATCCAGTGTGCATGAGATGCCCTTAAAAGCTTTGTCTACACTAGTTTTCTTGCATGAGATGCAGATCCTCCTTGGACCAGACTTGGTTCACACATACGACTTGGAGAAACTTAACTTTCCTCTTGAACTAGATCAGCTAGATTTGATATTCACAAAATATAAATTGGAAGGGCCCCTTGAGTCATCTTTTCCAAACTCTACCTTGTCTACTCTAATCCTAAACCAGTCCAGCACGTATGTGAAAGCTGGGTTTCTTGAACTGGCTTTAAGAGAGCTGCCTGGATTGAACACTAGGATATCCACAGACAAGACACAGCACTCAGATCAGGTCTATGAACAGCAGCGTAAGCATAAGCAATCAGGACCAGTATAAATGCTGTTTGTGGACTTAAGATAGAAAACAAAGTTTGCTTAAACCAGATCAAGTTAATCCAGGTTATCATCATCAAAGCAGTAAAAGATGTAAAGCAGAAATGGTCCTAGGTGCCCAAAACACTACTGGGAAGATCATCTTCGGGATGGAAACATTTATGCATTTTGCAAGTCCTGGCATTTTAAGTTTATCTAGTTAAACATGCATAGGTAGTGTAGATAGATGGAAATACAGTAGAAATCATATAGGACTGGGTACAATTAAGAGTATTTATTGAAGGTGTGAAACATAAAATGAATTAACCAAGACAACACACACTCAGAGGCAAGTGAAACGTCTAGATCACATTACAGCTTTAGGATATTTTATGGTGGTACAAAAACCACTTTATTGCTGAAAAAACATGCAATACCAAAATTTAAGTAGTGGAAAAACCAAAGTTCTTCTATGATGAATTACACTATTAGGGGAGTGCAATGCTAAGGATTATTTACAATGGCTGTAACATGGTTCGGGGTTCTTTAAATTGAAGCTATTAAAACTAAAAATATAAAAGTGAACACTTATTCAAACATAGCATTTCACTATCCTTTCGACAAACCAATTAAAATGTATATGTGAAATAAGAAGCAACAGCCAGAGCCATAAAATCAAACCATTTATTTAGGTTAAATATGTAATAATTAGTTGGGCAATTGTGATTTTGTTTAAGACATCAAATGTAGATATATTTTAGGTACATATTCTTTTCTTGTTCTTAATTAAACATAAGGAATCAAACTGAAAAGCCTGAATACTATTTGCAATAGGGATGGGTGAACACGATTCGGAAGTTTGGAGTTCGGTTGAGTTCGGTCTGACCAAACCGAACTTCCAAACCAACTCGATTTTCGAACTGAACCGGATTTCCAAACTTGATTCTGTTCGCCCATCCCTATAAGATAATATTCCATTTAGTTCAATGGGGTTTGAATTTCCGAACTTTGTTCGGAAGTTCGGAGTTCGGACCGAACTCGAATAGTTCGGTCGACCGAACCGAACTTCTGAACCAAACTCGATTTTTGAACCGAACCTAATTTCTGAACTCAGTTCTGTTCGCCCATCCCTAATTTGCAATAGTATCATTTTGCACAATCCTTACACAATGCAAATTAGACCACCACTAGTGTGGCATGCAAATGACAAAGGCTGACCGTACTCAGCAAATTCAACACTGATGAAGCCTTGAAAATCAGTCTGAAAATGCGTGGCCCCCTATGGCCCTTGAGGAATGCCTCTGGTTGGTGCAGGTTCAACTTGCACGACTGACCATAGTTTAGATCCAATGTCTAGGTTAGAATTATGTACCAGAGCGCCTGATATTATATGTACTCATGTAATAAAATAGGGCTGCCCAACTTCTTAGTCACTTCCTCAAGATCCTGCGCCAGGTCCAGACAGACAGCCCTATCATAGATCATCAATGACTCAGCATAATAGTCCACTCCTGCCACCAGGATGGGGAATTTGTTCTGATGACCTGTCATTGGTAAGTTGATGGAACTAAAGTCTATCCAAAGTAAATACTAGGGGAGGAAAGTGCCATCGTTTCAACAGAACACTTTGTTGGATTTATTATTCTTATTCTTATTATTAATTTGCCACTCATCCATTTTTTTTTGTCCCTTACACTCTTTTTCTAGATGTTCACCCACACAGGTCATCTCGGTTTGACGATGGTCTGAGAGGAGGGATGGCTTTAACACCATGAACAAACATGTCTTTCTAAAGACCACCTACTGCCGTGAACACTTCCTAAGGTCTTATCAGTGATTGCTCAAAGATACTATTCTCCTTCTCAAAAACGTATGTAAAATCTTAAACGAGAAAGCTATCCCAGGCAGAAGATAAAGACAGAAGAAGGTTCAGGTATCTCCAACTGTTAATTTACAGAAAAGGCCACTCAGATTTCCAAGGACCTATGCACAATCTGCTGCAGAGTCCCACCCCTCTCTTTGTGCTAAATAGCCCATTCCTCCTCACATTTAGTGCATGCCATAAACGTTACCGTTTCATGCATGAAGAGCTCTGAGTAGCTCAAATGTGTCTATACATTCACCAACAGAAGGTGGTCAAGTAAAGGCATCACCGTGTACTTTGTGTACCGCGCTGCATATGGCTAGTACCGCTACAGAAATGATAAGTAGTATTAGTACTAGTAGTCTCCTCCCATTTACAGAAGCCGAGCAGGGTCTGAAACAGATACCTGATATGGTACTGGTTGGTAATACCCGCAGTTTCAGGTACCCAAATATCAGTAAAGTGTCCACAAAACCAGAATTTTGGTATTTTGAATTCCACAAATTACCTGGAAACCCCAAAACAGTACCTAGAAAAAAAAATTGAAATCCAAGGCCAGAAGTAAAAAATCCAGGTCCAAAAATTGAAAGGAAAAAATTGGGATAAAAACAGTATTTTGGTATTTCATTGTATCAGTATGTCAATATGTTGGGGTACCTGACTGGACATCAGGTCTCTGAATTCGAAAGCTGTACCTGTTTTAGTTGGGTATAGCTGTTGAATTCAAAGCTATACCTAACTTAGGGGATTGAGAGTTGCTTAAGACAGAGGAAGGGATAAAAATTAAGGGACTTCAGGTGGAATTCGCTGGAGAACAGATAAACAACAATTCCCAGGTGCCTGGTACAGTCCCCTATAATGTGAACAGTAAGAAGAATAAAAACAATGCACAAAAATGTCTATATGCAAATGCTAGAAGCCTAAAAAGTAAGGTGGGAGAATTAGAGTGTATGGCGCTAAATGAAGATGTAGACATTATAGGCATCACAGAGACATGGTGGAATGAGGATAACCAATGGGACACTGTAATACCAGGGTGCAAAATATATCAGAATGACAGAGTAGATAGAGTTGGCGGTGGGGGTGGTTCTATACGTAAAAAACAACATTGAGTCAAGTACAATTCAAATTTTAAAGGATGCAAACTGTTCCCTAGAATCTCTATGGATAGAAATTCCAGGTATAAAGGGGAAGCGTATGGCAGTAGGGCTATACTATCGTCCCCCTGACCAGGACGGAGAGACTGATAAAGCACTGCTAAAAGAGATTAGACAGGCTACTAAATTCGGCAACATAATAATAATGGGTGACTTCAATTACCCTAATATTGATTGGGGGAATGTTTCCTTGGGGCGGGATGTGGAGGTCAAATTTCTGGATGCCCTAAATGACTGCATCCTAGAACAGCTGGTACTAGAACCAACAAGAGGAGGAAATATTCTAGATCTAATCCTGAGTGGCACACAGGACCTGGTGAAAGTGGTAACTGGCGGAGCCACTAGGCAATAGCAATCATAATATGATCACATTTGACATAATTTCTGTAGAGAGAAAGATAAACAAAAGCACAGCAGTAGCATTTAACTTTAAAAAGGGAGACTATGACAAAATGAGGAAACTAATTAAAAAGAAACTAAAAAGCCCAGTTGCAAGGGCTACAAGTTTGCAAGAGGAGTGGAAGCTGTTTAAAAGCACCCTTCTGAAAGCCCAGATTAAATGCATCCCACAAGTTAAAAAAGGAAGCAGGAAGACCAAACATCTTCCACTGTGGCTAAATGGGGAGGTGAAGGAGGCTATTAGAGCCAAAAAGGCATCCTTTAAGAAATGGAAGGCTAGTCCCAATGAAAATAATACGAAAGAGCATAAACACTGGCAACGTAAATGTAAAGTGCTAATAAGGCAGGTCAAGAGAGATTTTGAAGGGAGGCTTGTTAAAGAGGCAAAAACAAGCAACAAGAACTTTTTCAAATACATCAGAAGCAAGAAGCCTGCTAGGGAGTCAGTTGGGCCATTAGATACCAAGGGAGTAAAGGGGGCGCTCAGGGAGGATAAGGACATTGCAGAGAAGCTGAATGAGTTCTTTGCATCAGTCTTCACTGCAGAGGATTTGGGGGAGGTACCCACACCAGATCCTTGCTTTGTGGACGAGGAATTGGAAGAATTGTTACAAATCAATGTGACATTGGAGGATGTTTTAGAGCAAACTGACAAACTGAATACTAACGAGTCACCAGGGCCAGATGGCATTCACCCCAGAGTTCTGAAGGAACTAAAATATAAAATCGCAGACCTACCGTTAATAATTCGTAACATCACTAAAATCTGCCACTGTACCCGAGGACCGGAGGGTGGCAAATGTAACCCTGATATTTAAAGAGATCCAGAGGCGATCCTGGAAACTACAGACCAGTAATCTTGACGTCAATGCCGGGCAAAATGGTGGAAACCATAATTAAGGACAGAATTGCAGGGCATGTTGACAACATGGCTTAATGGGGAAGAGTCAACACGGATTTAGTAAAGGTAAGTCATGCCTCACTAACCTGTTGGAATTCTTTGAGGGTGTAAATAAGCATGTGGATAAGGGAGACCCAGTAGATATAGTGTACCTGGATTTCCAGAAAGCAGTTGATGAGGTGCCTCATGAGAGATTCTTGAGAAAATTAAAAAGTCATGGGATAGGTGATAGTGTCTTACTATGGATCAGAAACTGGTTAAAAGATAGAAAGCAAAGGGTAGGACTAAATGGTCAGTTTTCACAATGGAGAGATGTAAAAAGTGGTGTGCCTCAGGGATCTGTATTGGGACCGGTGCTGTTTAATGTATTCATTAATGATTTGGAAAAGGGTGTTAAGAGTGAGGTGATCAAATTTGCAGACGACACCAAGTTATTCAAGGTAGTTAAAACACGAGCAGACTGTGAGGAACTGCAACAGGATCTTACGACACTGGGTGCCTGGGCATCTAAATGGCAAATGAGATTTAATGTGGACAAGTGCAAAGTGATGCACGTAGGGAAAAATAATCCAAACTATGCGTACACAATGCTGGGTACTAAGCTAGGAGTTACCACTCAGGAAAAGGAACTGGGGGTGCTTGTGGACAATACAATGAAATCCACAGCGCAGTGCGCAGCAGCAGTCAAAAAAGCAAACAGAATGTTAGGAATTATTCGGAAGGGGATAGAGAATAAAACTGAGGATGTCATAATGCCTCTATACAAATCAATGGTGCTACCGCACCTCGAATATTGTGTGGAGTTGTGATCACCTCATCTCAAAAAAGACATCGCTGAACAAGAAAAGGTACAGAGAAGGGCAACAAAAATGATCAAGGGCATGGAAGGGCTCCCGTATGAGGAGAGCCTTGGTAGGTTGGGGCTCTTCAGTTTGGAGAAGAGATGACTGAGAGGAGATACGATAGAGGTCTATAAAATCATGAGTGGTGTGAAACTAACAAACAAGGAACAGTTATTTACCCTCTCAGCTAGTACTAGAAGTAGGGGACGCTCCATGAAACTCATGGGTGGCATGTTTAAAACAAATAAAAGAAAATATTTTTTTCACTCAGCGTATAATTGGGTCGTGGAATCTACTCCCAGAGGCTGTGATAAGGGGCAGTACTATAGCTGAGTTTAAAAGAGGTTTGGACAAGTTTCTGGAAGATAGGTCCATTAAGCTATTAGCCAGACAGGATCAGGGAACATGACGGGAGCCGGGGGAAAACAACAGGGAATGGATCCTCCATTGTGACCTGTTGGGTGCTTCTCCCAAGCCACCGTGATTGGCCACTGTCGGAGACAGGATGCTGAGGTAGATGGACCATTGGTCTGACCCAGTATGGAACTTATGTTCTTAGCTATAGCTTTACTCTTGAGGGATCAAAAGCTAAAACTTCTTTTTGTTTACACCATAGCAGCTCACTGATGGTGTATACAAAAGAACAATCTCCAAAGCTTATTCTTTGGATCCATGGCCTTTTCAAATGGTGAAAACTAGTGGGAAACCACTAGAACCTATCCTGGCAGGAGTACAGCGCTGTGTACGACAAGCAGTGCTTCAGAAATGGTAAGTAGTAGTAGTAGTGTTAGCCATTAGGAGCTGTCGAGCGTTGAGAACTCTTAAGGTTATACAACTCTTAAGCCAAAGAACTATTTTTTTTGCCACGAACTGTGCAATTTTAGCCTATTTCTAATCTTTCATTTTAGCTTAAGATTGGGGGAAATGTTGTGGTGGGAGACCACTATTAAAAAATGAGATTTACTTACATAAACTCTGAAAAACTCATCCAACCTAAAGCTCCCATCCAGTCATGGGACCTTTGACTTCCATATTGGTCAAGGGACATTTCATTTGCCATCTGATAATTCCCCTCCCAGGTTCACCACCACATACAAGAAAAATAGTGTAAAAGAATACAGTACTACTAGTAGAATATTAATATATATTTTGGTTTGGAGAAACAAGAATTTGGACCTTGGATATTTTCAGGAAAGGAGAATGGTTTGCAGAGAAAATGTGTTCTTATGGTACTATTCTAATAAATGGAGCTATTGTATGCTTCACAGAAGAAACAATTTTTAAGAAGGATTCAATTAAGGAGAGAGTAATGGTTTAAAACCAATTACTTGCTTGTTGCGATGCCTACTGTGTAAAAAGCATTTCCTATACATTAAAAAAAAAAACCAAAGAAAAATGCTTGCCCAAGGGAGCTGAGAGACTAAGGAAAGAATAAGTCGCCAAAGGTTAGGAGATGGAATGGACACCTGTAGGAGCTCCAGCTTAGAAAAGTGCCTGGGGGGAGAAGATGAAATGAAATAAAACCAGGCAGAGACAAATTTGTTATTTACTATAATTTCTCCTGTTTTATATTCCTTTTGTTTCTGTTCTCTTTTTCTTATTTTATTTCTCAGAACTATAGTGGTGGTAGAAATGAAAACATTAGGAAACTGTTTAATGTAGATTATAGAATTACATACATCCTACTCCCGCGGAACACACATCCTCACCCACCTCCACCCATCGCCCCCACAAAAAGCAACCGGCCTGCGCACTCCCGCGTAGCACGCATCCCAACACACCTCCGCCCATTGCCCCCGCACAGAGCAAGAGGAGAAAATGTCAGCCTCTGTGTGGGAGCATCCACGGGGATGTAGGGGTGTGTGGGTGCCACTCCTTGCACTGTGCCCTCAGCGGTGCGACCACGGACCACCACCTGCAGCCATGGCCTGTTTGGAAAAGGCCTTTGAGTAAGATATAGCCAGTTAGTCCAGTGGCCATGTGTCTCACATGATGAACCACCAGCATTACATCACCACCCTCTCTGCTTCCAAAACCAAAATTTTACTGGAAGAAATTTCAGTTAAAACAACGGTAGAAAAATTCAACAAACATCAGCTGCACTATTTGAAGTTGTACAAATACTTTAAAAAAGAAAAGACAAAAGCAGTTCAAAAAGATGTGAGAAGATGGGTTACACTGAATTCTTTTTAATGATGGGAACACTTACCGCTGACATTCCGCAGCATGTAAAACCAAATCTTCATTGTTTTTTGCACTAATGGTCAGCTCATGTTCTGTTGAGTTGAAGACATCAAGGAGGAGATGGCATTGCCGAGTGCTGTTTTGAGAAATGAAAATAAGTCAATATTGTAGTTTCAGTAATAGGGTGTCATGTACACTTAACCGTCTCTGAAGTTAAAAAGAAAAAGCACGTATAATTATTTTGTTCTCTCTTTTATCTGTTGTCATCTTGTGTCCAAGCAGGGGGTCGGACCTCCTTTTCAGGATCATTTTTTTTTTTTTTTAAATATACCAAGGACAGTCCGGCTCAAGATTTACAACCTCCTCCATTAAGCAACTGATATTTCTTGGCCCCATGAATATTTTCTTTAGACAAGTTTCATTATACACATCAATTTATGATGATGGTTTGGTTATTAATGGGGTTCTTTCAAAATAAATTAGCCTCTTGTTGGGTAAAAAGGCAGTAGTAGTATAGTTTTATTGACTCAAGCGTTGGTTGCAGCAATTTATACAAAAGAGATAAAATAAAATAACATCTATACAAAAATAGATATTACATCATTTGCCTTTATCCAGGGCACACAAGTTTCCATAATACAACTCAACCCCCCTGGGATGGAAAAGGTAAAGCAAAAGCAGGAAGATGATTCAGCCCCAAGAACATCCTCAAATAGGTCCCAGCCCCGCTGTAGGCAGGAGCCAACACTGACACTTCACCCACTTCGGGGCCTGCTTTGGCCTGGGACCCACTAGAACGCGTGTTTATGTGCCACCAGATGTTCGCCCGGGACTGTGCTGAGGCGGTTAGGCAGCTAGTCCAGGCTGCGTTCTAGGGTTGCCAACACGGGCTAGCACGTGTGTTCAGCCTCGCCATCCGCACCATGGGGCAGGAGCTGTCAGGCCAAACACCATGGCTGGTTGCCATGGCTGCCCATTGTGGTGGGGCACTGGGAGCAGGGTAGACCAGCACATGTTTGTTTAGCTCCCCGCTCTACCCAAGGTATGCGGGTGGTGGGAAAGCTCTCCGGCCATGGGCACGTTAATTCAGTGCCCTGTCCCGGAACGTTACAGTTATGGTTTCCCGCCACAGGCCGGGCTGGAGATTTACCATGCTGCCCGTGCATCTATTTTACCCCTTTCCTTCCCTTTTCCTTTATCCTTTATTGTGCTGGCAAATAGCCATGACAATTTGAACAGCACAAAGTATTCAGAAATATACAGAAGTAAGTAAAAAATAGGTAAAAGAAACGGCTAATGCTTTAATTAAAATAAGGCCATTTACAGAGCAAGACTGTCCCACAGTTCCATCTTTTCCATCATTACTTATTTAGTGAAGTGGCAACAATCATATCTGCAAGCCATAAATGACACATATGTAGCAAAATAGCTTGAAGATCCATTCTAATATGGGATCAAGGAATCTCCACTAAAGTAAAGGTAATAAGTTATACACTCACAGAAAATATGAACCACCTTTACTCTATTATTGTCCTCCTTGATCTCTCTGCTGCCTTCGACACTGTTGACCACTCCCTCCTGCTTGAATCCCTCCACTCCCTTGGATTCCAGGTCTCTGTCCTCAACTGGTTCTCCTCCTACCTCTCTAACCGCTCCTTCAATGTTTCTCTTCCTAACTCCTCCCCTTCCTCCTCCCTACCCCTCTCGGTCGGGGTTCCCCAAGGCTCTGTCCTTGGTCCTCTCCTCTTCTCTATTTACACCCAATCCCTAGGCAAACTCATTGCCTCCCACGGTTTCCAATACCACTTACACGCTGACGACACCCAACTCTATCTCTCCACTCCTTCCCTCTCCCCCTCTGTTCAAGCTCATCTCACCAACTGTCTCTGCGATATCTCCGCTTGGATGTCTCAACACCAACTCAAACTGAACATGGCGAAAACCGAACTCCTAATCTTCCCTCCCAATCCTTCATCTCCCTCTTCCCTGTCAATTACCACTGATGGGGTCTCCATCCTCCCTGTCCCCCAAGCTCACAGCTGGGGCTTAATCTTCGACTCGCACCTTACCTTCAAACCCTACATTGACTCCGTTGCCAAATCCTACCGCTTCTCCCTCCACAACATTGCCAAGATCTGCCCTTTTCTGTCTGTCTCCTCTGGCAAAACTCTCATCCACGCCCTAGTCATCTCACGCCTCGACTATTGTAACCTCCTCCTTGCTGGCCTTCCCCACTCTCCCCTTTCTCCCCTTATCTCCGTTCAAAACTCTGCTGCCAGGATCATCCACCTAGCCCGTTGTTTTGACCACATGCAGCCTCTCCTCTCCCCACTGGCTCCCTCTTCCTGAGCACATTCTGCACAAGCTCCTTGTATTCACCTACAAAGCACTTCACAACCTTGCTACCCCCTACCTCCCCTGATCTCCCTCCGAACCCCTGCTCGAGCACTCCGCTCCTCCTCCATCCCCTCCCTCACCCTCCCACGCCTCCCCTGCTCCCCCAACCGCCTTCGTCCCTTCTCCCTCGCTGCCCCGCACACCTGGAACTCCCTCCCTGCATTGTCCGCCTGGCCACCACCCTCCACACCTTCAAGTCCCTCCTCAAAACCTACGTCTTCCGCTCTGCCCTTCCTAACACCTGCTAACCATTCCCACCCCCACCTGTAATCTGCAAACTCCCAACTTACTGCCATCAAGCCAAGAATGTGTACTTGAGCGCTCGCATCCTCATGAATGTCGCATCCCTTGTCTCTCACTCTGTTCCCCTTTCCCTGTCTCTCCTCCCCGTCTTTAGATTATAAGCTCTTGGGCAGGAACCGTGTCTATCTTATTCTTTATAAAGCACCAGGTACATTGATGGTGCTATATAAATGCTCATAATAATAATAATAATAAAAATTTTAAAAATATTAAATTCAATATTTGCTTGTTATCCCCAATTAGGGTTAATCCCCAATTAGACCAAATTGTCGTAAATAAGATTTTAACCACTTCATTTCTATGGCGTTGGGCCAATATGAAGAACAAAGCCAAGACCTTAAGCATCTGCACACAGTCTGAAGTCAAAAGTTTAATTATATCATATGGTGCAGGCGGAATTGAATTATTTGTAAAAAGGGGAAGTAACCAAGTAGCGCCGAGATCATCATAGATCGGGCAATCATATATAATATGTACAAGGGTTTCTACTTGTAGGGCACATGGACAAATTCTGTCTGCACAGTCCATTTTCTCTAGCCGTCGCTCCTTTATAGCTGACTCAAACAGTTGAGTTCTGATCAGTATCACCATTCCCCTTACCCTAAAGTCCGTCAAAAGTTTTAAGTATGGTTCCATTGCAAAAGAGAATTTCATCTTATAGTACCAGGGAGAGATTTTAATCGTTTCCAGCTTGGCCATCTCCTCCTGAGCCGATATATCTAAAGTTGGGAAGGAATTATCCCTCTGGGAAGACTGGAAGTCAGCTGAGGTTTTTTTTTTCCCCCTTCCCCTGCAGCGTGGATATGGCTCACCTGTTTTGAGATATCTGAATCTTTCTTTTCCTAAAACTGTTCCACTCAATCAGGCAACTGTGTGGTCTGGTTGGTCACGGTCTCTACTTGTGGATGATTTTTTAAAAACATTTTTTAATAGACTGTTTCTTATGGGATGGATTTTTCTGCGCAGGTAGTTTGGGTGTGGCAGGTGCTGTGGTGGTGCAGGAGGACTGGACTAGATCACCCTTGAGGTCTCTAGTCGCTCCGGGACTCTATGACTCTAATTCCATTGATAAAGCTGTGAACTAGCACTGCACAGTAAGAATGTGATAAAGGAGTCTAAAATGCCGAGTCATGGAAAACAAGAAAATCATGGCTATTACCAGTGTGGAAAATATATTATTATTATTATTATTAACAAACATTTATATAGCGCCAGCAGTGTACCTGGCACTTTACAAAGTAATAAAATAGACACGGTCCCTGCCCCTAGGGCTTACAATCTGAGAGACAGGAGCTGGGGGAGAGACTTAGGAAGGGGAACAGAGGGAGAGACAAGGGGTCTAACATTCATGAAGATGCGAGGTCTCAAGTGCACGTACTTGGCTTGGTTACGATGAGAATGACAGCAGGCAGGTCCATGTTGCAAGGATAAGGGTAAACCGATCGTAGGTATAGGAATAGTGGCTCAGCAGGATAAAGAGTCAGACAGAGCAGAGCGAAAGAGGTGAGTTTTAAGGAGAGATTTGAAGGTATGAAGGGAGGGGGCAAGGCGGATGTGGACAGGGAGGGAGTTCCAGGCATGGGGGGCAGCAAGTGAGAAGGGACGAAGGCGCTTAGGGGAGCACTGTATTGTATGCCTTGAACTGTATTGTACAAATATCCTCCGTTCCAATATCATCCAAGCAGCACATTAAGAACAGAAAATGTAGCCTAGAGATCTTAAGCACAACCATAATTTATATGTCGTTGTAGTTTGCGGCTCATAGTGTTAAAATCAGTATTTTCTTCTATTCACACTGGAACCTTCTCAGCTTATTTATTTTTTATTTATTTAAAATATCTGATATCCCCTCCCCCCTTCTGTCAAGGCAGCTTGGGGTGGCTTACAATATATATAAAATATAAAATATATAATAATTAGAAACATAACAGTATAAAAAAGTAGGGGAAGAGGGAAAACGGGAGGAGACATCCCCCCAGAAGAGAGGGGGAGGAAAAGAGGGGCAAGAGAGGGATGTAAAAAGACATTAAAAACCCGAACAAAGATAAATGCCCCACCCTCACCCGTCTCCCTTGCCAAAGGTCTGGCGGAACAGCCAGATCTTGCACTGGTGTCGAAAAGAGAATAGGTACGGGGCCTCCTAGGCCTCTGCCAGGAGGGAGTTCCACAGGCTTGGTGAGGCCACCGAGGACACCCTCTCCATAGTTGCCCCCTCGGATACCCAGGAGACTTCTAGGAGGACACTCCCGGCTGACTGCACAGGTTGATCCAGAGCATGTGGAGTGCGGCAGTTCTGCAGATTCATGGGGCCCAAGCCATATAGGGCTTTATCGGGCCCGGATGACAATAGGCAGCCAGTGCAGAGAATGGAGTACCGATGTAATGTGCTCCCAATGGCCCGTCTCTGTAAGGAGGCGGGTCGCCACATTTTGCACTAGCTGCAGTCTCCAAACCATCACCATGGGCAGTCCCACGTAGAGCATGTTGCAATAGTCCAGTCTTGAGGTAATGAAAGTGTGGATGATAGTGGCCAGATCGAAGTGTGAGACATACGGTTGAAGCCATCGTACCAGATGTAACTGGCAAAATGCACTGCTCGCCACAGCTCCAACCTGGACATCTAGGCAAAGCTGAACAGCGAGATTCCGAACCTGGATAACCAGTGGGGGGACGCCACATCCACCGCCTTCCCCACTATCATCTCTGTCTTGTCGGGAGTCAGCTTCAGTCGGCTCGCCCTTATCCAGTCCCCCACAGCCGCCAGACACTGTGTGAGCACTGAGACTGCGGGATTCGGATCAGATGAAAAAGAGAGAGAGCTGCATATACACGTACCCAACTGCTGCATATACACGTTGAACAGCTGCATATACCCAACAGCTGCACATACACGTTGAACAGGAGAGCGAACAGAATGGAACCCTGTGGGACTCCACACAAGAGGTCCTGGGGAGATGAAAAATAGTCCCTGAGCACCAAATCGCTGAGTTCTTCCAGCCAGGAACAAGAATCACCATTCAAGAACAGTCCCACCCACCCTGGTTTGGTCCTGCAGGCGAGTCACCAACTTCTTGTGGTCAACAGTATCAAAAGCAGCCAACAGATCTAATAAAATCAGCAGGGTTGAATGACCCTGATCCAACTCACGGTGCAGGTCGTCAATCAAGACTAGTTCCATGAAACAAAGGTCTGTGATCCCATCAAACTATATTAATATTAACAGAAAAGGTGGGGAAACATTAGGAAGATATGTGCAGCCATTGTATGAAGGCAATGTATGTTACCAAACCCATAGTCCAGTACTGCTGAATATTGCCAGGGGTATGCCCAGTGGTTTTACAATAGTTATGGTGAAATTAGCCAGTTTCTGCGCTTTGGATAGCAAGTAGTGTAAACATGACCTTCATTATATTTCCTGTAGAGTGACAGTTGGATTTGCACACACTCACACTGCATTGCACAGAGACCTGACATAGCCGTTCTGCAGGCAGAGATAGGTGTCTGTTTCAAAACAAGTTTCGTGCACCTCAAGTCAGCTCCCTTTCAACGGTAATTAGCATTTTACAATTAATAAGAACATGCATAAAAAATGCTTAGGAACTCCATGAGCAGTTGACTCCCTGTGTCCCAAACTTGTTTTGAAACAAATACCTCTTCCTGCCTGCAAAACAGCTGTGCTGGGTCATTATCCTGAGACAACACAAGCCTGATGAGTCTGTCCCCTAGAGGGAAATCTTTTCACAAACTTCTAATCTGTCTCCCTGCATACATCTAAGGGAGCTGTGCACATGCATTGGATTAATTAAGATTGGAGCCTAGATTTCCCAATGTTCGATGCCAGTAGTGGGCAACTCTCTGTCTTCTGGGCCAAACACAACCTGTGGTTCTTTCTTTTTGTCCAGTCCCGGCATTCAGCCCAATATTATTCAATCTTTTTATAAATGATCTGGTGGGTTTAGTTAGCAAAGCTGCCCAAACTCCACCACTGATTTCTGGTAGGCCAGTATCCTGTTTGATGTTATGCAGATGACGTGCTGCTTTTCTTGCAAACTAAGAAAAACTTCAGAACATCTTAAATCATCTGCATGTATATTGTATGAGTAATAGGATGACAGTAAATACACAAAAGTGTCTTTACAGGCAAAGTATACCTGGAGATTTGGTTTATATTCTCTACCCCAAGTCTCACGATATACATATTTGGGAGTCTTGTTTAACGCTAGAACTTTGGGGACAAAACATTTACAACTTTTAGCAGAGAGCGCCACTAGTGTTGTGACTGGCGTTCTCAGACTTTATAGGGCAACTGAATGTGCTCAGCTATCCCCTGTAATACAGGTGTACAAAACAAAGGTGCTAGCCCAGCTCACATATGGAGCAGAAATATGCTTTGTTCACTATACCAAAGAGATGGAAATAGTTCAAAATAAATTTATATGGGGAATTTTCGGAGTACCTATTTGTACGTCAATATCAATCCTACATGCAGAAACAGGGATACATCCGTTCGCACAACGGCTCCTCTTAAGGCTCTCTCTCCTTTATTGGAATAAGCTCCATCGTTTAGATTTGACCAGGTTTCCGTATTTATGCTGGAAAGAACAAGCTTCTCATGAAGGAAGCAGGAAATATAAGTGGTGGTGGGAAATCCTAAAGACTTTGAATAATTTGGGGGTTTTGCCTAATTTCTGTTATTGCATGGATATATCTCAAATGCATAGCATGCTGAAGGCTAGAGTATTTGACATCTCAGCCCAAACTGAACTATCCAAATTGAGTAAGGTTAAGATAGCGCCCTAGTATCCCCAAAGTCAAATTTGTCTTCCAGTTTGAACGTTATCTCAATCATCTGTCGGATCACCATCCCCGCAGAATGATGGCTCTGATAAAGTTTCAATTGTTTGAGTCAGCCCATCACTGAGGGATGAGCAGAGGATATATAGCTTTAGAGGACAGATGGTGTATTTGTTCACATGAAACTGAAACCTCGGAGCATGTGATATATTATTACTGCGCTCTCAACAAGGACTTAAGAACTGTGTGGCTAGTACCCTTATTTCCAAAAGAGCAGCTGCCACAGGATCTGACCACACTACTGACCTCCCACAGACCAGACACTTTAAAGGCGCTGACCCTTTTTTCTCACTGCCGCCCAAAATCAAAGATCCATTCAATTGTAATTTACATATTTGCTTTGGTAGAACGTTTTTCTGGATTTTCTTGTATTTATATTTGTGTATGTTATGATTGTTTTGTTTTATGTATAGTTTAATGGCAAAAGCTGCAATCAACTTTGCTTACGTTAGCTTTGACTTTGTGCAGCCCTTTTCTAAAATGGTGGCAATTTCACTGCTTCCATTTTGGAAATGGGAGCTAATCTGTGCAAAATGGTTGCTGCTCAAGTAGAATGGTTTTTCTTCATTTTTTATAGATTTAAATACGAATCTGTAATCCAAATCCGTAACGGCGCAGCCTTTTATGGAAAAATCCAAATCCGTAACACCCATCCCCCCTACTGTTTATATAAAGATGCTAAAGAATCTTGCTGGATTCCCTTCACTCCCATGGCTTTTGTGGCTCTGTCCATAACTGGTTCTCCTCCTACCTCTCTGACCGCTCCTTTAATGTCTCTCTCTCCAACTCCGCCTCCTCCTCCTTCCCCCTCTCAGTTGGTGTTCCTCAAGGCTCTGTTCTTGGCCCTCTCCTCTTCTCGATCTATACCTCATCCTTAGGCAAACTCATTGCCTCCCATGGCTTCCAATACCACCTCTATGCTGATGACACTCAACTCTATCTCTCTACTCCCTCTCTCTCTCCCTCTGTTCAAGCTCGTCTCATCAACTGTCTCTCTGACATCTCTACCTGGATGTCTCAACGTCAACTCAAACTCAACATGGCTAAAACTGAACTCCTTATCTTCCCCCCTCATCCTTCCTCTCCTTCCTCACTGTCAATAACTATTGATGGAGTCACCATCCTGCCTGTCCCCCAAGCCCGTAGCCTAGGCTTCATCTTTGACTCAGCCCTTTCTTTTAAACCCTACATTGACTCTGTTGCTAAATCCTGTCGCTTCTCCCTCCATAACATTGCTAAGATTCGCCCTTTTCTCTCTGTCTCGTCTGCCAAAACTCTTGTTCATGCTCTGGTCATCTCTCGCCTCGATTACTGTAACCTCCTTCTCACTGGCCTTCCCCGGTCTCACCTTTCTCCCCTCATCTCTGTCCAAAACTCTGCTGCCAGGGTCATCTACCTCGCCAGTCGCTTCGACCATGTGCAGCCCCTCCTCTCTTCGCTTCACTGGCTTCCCCTTCCTGAACGAATCCTGCACAAGCTCCTAGTCTTCACCTATAAAGCTCTTCACAACCTTGCTCCCCCCTACCTCTCTGCACTTATCGCCCTCCATACTCCAGCCCGTGCACTTCGCTCCTCCTCTGTCCCTTCTCTCACCCTTCCACGCCTTCCCTGCTCCCCTAAGCGCCTTCGTCCCTTCTCACTTGCTGCCCCCCATGCCTGGAACTCCCTCCCTGTCCACATCCGCCTTGCCCCCTCCCTTCATACCTTCAAATCTCTCCTTAAAACTCACCTCTTTCGCTCTGCTCTGTCTGACTCTTTATCCTGCTGAGCCACTATTCCTATACCTACGATCGGTTTACCCTTATCCTTGCAACATGGACCTGCCTGCTGTCATTCTCATCGTAACCAAGCCAAGTACGTGCACCTGAGACCTCGCATCTTCATGAATGTTAGACCCCTTGTCTCTCCCTCTGTTCCCCTTCCTATGTCTCTCCCCCAGCTCCTGTCTCTTAGATTGTAAGCCCTAGGGGCAGGGACCATGTCTATTTTATTACCTTGTAAAGTGCCAGGTACACTGCTGGCGCTATATAAATATTTGTTAATAATAATAATAATAATAATAAAGGCTACATGATAAATACTTCTTTTACAGAAACAGTCTAAGGAATAAGACCCTCCCTCATTTGTGACCAACTTCACATTTTTGTACATTATTGCTGTGGCGGAAAAATTACAATCAATGTATTTGATTGTCAGTGGACTTTAGAGGGTTCAGCTTTCAGAAATCCAAAGTTGTTTTTATTGAATCTAGCACTAACAGGTTGCACGTTTGATTCCATCATGTTTTTGGCACTGTCCTAACCCGAAACGGTAGCAGCTATGCATATGAAATATTCATTAGTTCCAGCTGCCAAACAGGTTTAACCAGTTAGTCATTTTGAGAAAGCTAAACCGTGGAAGAATAAAAAGCTATTATACTCCTGTCATAACTTCACGAAATCTTTAATCATGGCAAAATCTTCTGTCAACAAATGAACTTATGAAACATTTATCATGGGAATAAAAAATTAAAACTAAATTCCAGGGGGGGGAAAAGATGAAAGAGAGAGACACAATTGTCTTATTCATTAGATCTTTCACAATCTAGTATTAACAAAATTTCACCCAAGCAAATTGGGCTACTCCAGTCCACAAGTGTGAGGAAAGGAAAAGGAATGTTTCCTCATCTTTTGTAATTAAAGAAGCTCCTGATCTCCATAAATGTTTCACTCCTAAAGTGAAACACACAACTTTTTGATAGTTACATATGCAAACTAAATAATATATGGTCAATTCACTAAAAACAGCTAAGCACTATTTTCCTCACACACGTTATAATAATGCATGTGTAAGCCCAAAAAACCACAACGCTTAGGAAACACAAGGGTCTGCAGCTTGGACAGATCATAAGATGATTCCTTCCTGGGAGTAGACCCTAAGTACCAATTGCAGGGAACATGGTCCAAGGAACCACACAGACACAGAATGTTTAAGACGGACATAGGCCACAACTTTATCCTTCTCGGGGCGCGCAAAATTCCTTCCCAGCCCTGAATACAGAGACTAAGAACAGCCTGTAGCAGGATAGTCAAACGTGCATGCAACAAACACATATGACGACGGTGGGAGGATGGCATTTTCTTGACTTGGGCAGCCACGCTGGAAAACAGAGGGCTCACCCAGGCGCACAGACTATTTTCAAGGAACGTCAAACCACACCCCTCATAGGTGGGGTCAAGGGACCTCATTGGACCATATAAGCAAGTGGTCTCAGGGAGTGGTCGCTAGATACCTGAGACATATCCCCTAACCGCTCCTGCATTCACCTGATTCCCCAGGCCAGACAATGAAACGGTGCCATCTGCTAATTGGCAGGAGCGTTTTCTTCTCTATGGATGTTTGCACATGTGATGAGCTGCTTCTGCTGCCGTGGACTTCTCCAGGTGGGCAGCCCCCATCCCAGCTGGGATCCTCCGGGCCACCAAAGCAGCATGACGGCGGCCCGGGATGGGGTGATGGCATCCGCACATCCCCGCCCCCACGCTGAGTGCAGTGCTCTTCCCCCCGGATGACAGGCAGCCATGGCGGCGAATGGCGACCATCATGCCGCCTGGCCCCCCGCCACCACTCTGGACTGGGGACAGCAAAGCAGGCTATCAGACGTGATAGCCCACTTTACTCCGGGTCCGCTGGCTGGCTCCTGACCATGGTGGAGCTTAGCCTGGGCTGCCACTTGGGGATTTCCCTGAGTGACATCCGAAGCTAAACTCCACCACAGTCGGGAGCCAGACTGTGGTAACATCTGGCAACTGGTTTTAAATGGGACGCTGGCACCTGGATTAATCTGCACTAAAGAAGATTAATCTGTGCCAGCATCACATCGAAAAACACCCTATGAGAGAAGACAAGGTGTTTGTAATGGAAACATCTCTGAGACAGACAACAGTGGTTGCCTTACTTCAAAACAAGCATCAGGACATACATTCCTAGCTTCAGGAGAGGTGGGTAATGATAATACCAGATGCAAAGAGCTGTTAAAAGAAATAGATACAGAGTCTGTTACTGTCCCTGAGAAATGGGGTTAATCAACACTCAAGACTTGACCAAAACTGTAGATCAAAGACCTGAATAATAAGGCAAAGAAGTATGGTGATGATATCTGAGATTTCAACACAAAGCATCTTGGTACAAGGATTTCCAATATGAAAAGTTATTCATTTTAGTGATTTGTTTATTTAAACTTTTATCCCACCCTTCCCTCCAAAGGCTCAGGGCAGCTCCCAAAATAAAAATTATAAACATATAAAAACATTTTAAAAAAACATATAAAATATAAAAATATTAAAATACAAACAACCCACCACAAAACTCCTACAAAAAACTAACCCAGAAACGCCCCAACTACCACCTCACCATTCCCTGCATCCAACCCCCATACCCCTACCTCAACCCCCCCAAACCTCCTATCTCCAGCTGACAAATGCTTTCTCAAACAATGCTCAGGCTCAGATGAACCTCTGGGGGAAGGGAGTTTCACAGCATCAGAGAACACCTCCCTGCAAGCCCTTGTCATACAAACAAGACTGACGGATAGTACCCACAGGGAGGCGCTCTTGCCTGGTTGCAGGGGCCGCAATGGGGCATGGAAGGACAGGCAGTCTTTCAGATATTGGAGGCCCAGACTGTTTAGGGCTTTAAAGGTCAAAATCAGCACCTTAGGCTTGAATTGTGACTGGAAAGCTGTAACGAGCCAGAGCAGACTTTGGAGCACTGGTATGATGTGCTCCCGGTGCCTTGCCCTCAAAAGGAGGTGAACCGCTGCATTCTGCACCTGCTGCCGCTTCCAAACAGTCATCAAGGGCAGACCCGTGTAGAGCACGTTGTAGTAATCTAGTCTCAAAGTGACGAAAGCATGGATGATGGTGACAAAATCAGAATCAGAAAGAAAAGGCCGCAGCCTCCTTACCAGGTGGAGTTGGTGAAAAGTGCTCCTGGCTACTGCTGCAACCTGACAACCCAGGCGCAGCAAGGGGTCCAGACGCACTCCAAGACTATGAACCTATGTAACTAGAGGAGGCTGGACTCCATCAATAACAGGAGTCCCAGTTCCCTCCAGATCACAAGGCCGTCCAACTATCATCATCTCAGTCTTGTCTGGATTCAGCTTTAACCAACTCATCCTCATCCAGTCCCTGACAGCAGCCAGGCACTGTGTAAGCACCAAGACTGCAGGGCCTAGCTTGGATGAAAAAGAAAGGCAGAGCTGGGTGTCATCAGCATAGTGGCACTTGACCCCAAATCTCCGAATGACCTCGGCCCAGTGGCCTCATATACATGTTAAACAAGAGGAGACAGAAGAGAACCTTGCAGGACCCCAGGAGAAGGTCACAAGCCAATCACCCCTCACCACTCTCTGGGACCATCCTGGCAGGATGGATGACCACTCAAGAGCAGTCCAACATACCCTCACCAGATCCCACAGTCGTGTTAACACCACCTCATGATCAGTTGTATCAAAAGCTGCTGAAAGATCTAACAAGTTCAATAGGGTGGAATTCCCCCCGTCAATCTCCAGGTACAGGTCATGAACCAAGGCCACAAGCGCAGTCTCCATGCCATACCCAGAACAAAAGCTTGACGGAAATAGATACAGGAATCCGATGTTATTTAGATGAGCTTGAAGCTGTCAGGCAACCACCCATTCAATAACCTTCCCTATAAAGGGAAGGTTAGAGACAGGTCAATTGCTAGCTGGGAAGTCAGCACCCAAAGATGACTTCTTAAGCAGGGACAGGACAACAGAATTTTAAAGAGCATCTGACAGCCTACCCTCCTGAAGGAAGGCATTGACCACCTCAGTCAGCAATGGCCCCAACATTTCCCAGCTGGATAGGCAAAAATCTAATTCACAACTGTTTGCCCTCACTGTCCCAAGCACCTCTCCCACATCGGTGGGTGATACTGACTGAAACGGACACAGACAGGACAAGACTGAGCTTCCATAATGACAATCTCTGATTCTACAGAAGAAATGGCAGCACCCAAGTCATGGTGAATATGAGCGATTTTGTCTGCAAAGTAGTTAATAAAAATGTCACAGCGGGCATTAGATGACACCATTTCTGGGCAGAGGAAGATCAGCTTAACCAGGCCCCTCACCACCTGGAACAGTTCACCAGATGAGACTTTGCAGACACTATGATAGTAGAGAAGAAAGCTTTCTTCACTGCTATCACAGCCACAACAGTCTTGTAAAAACAATCTATGCCACGATCAGTCAGCTTCAGCACAAATCGAGCCCTTGCACTCTAAATAGCTACCCTCCTGCTTCAGCCACCTCCCGCTTCAGTTCCTCTGTAAACCAGGGGGACCCATGCTGCTGCAGAGTTGGGAGCGGACGCCTGAGAGCAACCATATTGTTGGCCATTGTCAAAATGTCATTTCACAAGGAACCAGGTCATCAATAGAGTAGCCGCTAAAAACAGTGGATTCAGGAAACCTATTAAATCCATTAGCCCCCAGGGGCAGACCAACCTGTTGCTGTGGACATCCTGATGATCAATGCATTATGGATGCCGACAGATATATTGAGATTTCTTGTGTCCTTGACCCAGGCCATGATTGCCTGACTGAAGATGGTGTTGGCCATGGCAGATCTTTGTGCAGTCAAAATCGACTTGCAGGTTCATCTGAGTAACGCCTCGACTGCCCTGTCCATTTGGTTCCGAGGGTCCGGGCCCTTCTTTGGGAGTGCTGCTGCTGCTGCTGGGTCAACCAGAGGGAGCTTGAACAATGTGCATTTTTCCTGTGGGAAAGGTTAGAGGTTGAATGGTAGCTTACGAACCTTCCGGATTTTCGCTGGTTGATCCCATACAGATTTAATCACCGCCTCGAAGGTAGAGGGCAGCAGCAGATACGCTTCCTGCTTCTTTTGCTTCAGAAGGTATGTGTGTCTGTCACTAGTCGTCTTCACCTGTTTTTCCTGCTCACCTTGGGCTTGGAGGTCCAAAGCTTTGGTGACCTTCGCCACTATCTTAGAGAGGAGCACCGGCACAAAGAGCCTCTCTTGTTGGTCCCGTCGGATGATCGCTCCCCTTCCAAGACCTTTCCCTTCTCTACAGAGGATTTGGAGTCCGCTAGTGAGTCTAATGCGATCAAGCCTATTTTTGATTTCTTGGAGGTGGCCCCTTGTCTGTCCTCCTTTCGTTGTTTGACCTTGTATGCTCTACGTTCCAATTCCCTAGCAGTTCAGCACTTGAAGACAGATCTTTGCTCTGTCCTCCTTCTGACTCCGAGATGGATGTATCGGGGTGGTGAGCAGGTGTTGAAGCATCGAGCTGTGCCAGGTGGCTGGTTATTTACCTTTGCCAGCAGTCTTGGACTTCCCCTTGAAAGTATCATTGGATTCTCTGCTGTCCGGGCCTATGACTCTCTGCATCTGGTCCTGGAGCTTACTGATTGTGTGCACAAGGCACAAGAAAATGTGATTCAGTATGGGGTTACTGCTAATCTTTATTACTTTCAGCTTCAGAGAAAACCTGGCTGGATCTAATTAAAGCACAATTAACTAGAACCACATAGGGACAAATTTGGAAAATGACTACGAAAGCTCTGAAATTTTGCCACTACTTATCCAAAATAACTAAACTCAAGCACAGAGGCTGAAAAGGGGATGATGAATAGCAAATCACCAATTAACTCCTTTCTCTTCCAGTACTTCAAATTAAGACATGGTTTTACTTCTACCTCAGGTCCATGTTGGCAAAGGAAACCGTGTCTCAGTTTGTTGTACCAAAGGGTGTTTTTACAAGAGAGCAGAGGGGAGGGAGGTTCATGGTCGGTTGATGTGGGTGACTCCCCACATGGCTGCCTTTTCCACACACCAGTCACCCAGGCCCCACACGGGGCACTCCGGATTTTTTCAAGCGTGTTCCATGTGGGGACTGGGTGGACAGCGCACACGTCACGGGAGCGTGCTTCCCCATGCACCATCTTCAAACGAGCAGCTTTCTACATGGATGGTGGGGGAGTCATGCGTGGAGCTCTCTCATTTCAAAACACCTGAAGTTCCAGACAACTGTATAAACAAACTCTTTTTTAAAAAAAAGAAAAAGCAAGCAAGAAAAAAAAAAAGAAAAGAAAAAAATGATCCTGAAAGTTGGGGTCGTGTCTGTTGGAACTGTGTTGGGTCTTAAAAAGACCAATTCTCCCATCGAGCCAACTCAGGTGCAACTATGGATACCTAACATACTTTGATAGGTTTGCTCAAGTATTTGATAGAACAAGTGCTGAAAATGCAAAGGAAGTTGGTAAAAATGTAGTGGAATCCATGATCAGATTACAACATTTGAGGAATAATTGGGGGGTGGGGGGGAATCTCAAGTTTTTATGAAATTATTTTGGAGCTTGTCTGATATTCCTAAAAATACCAAGAAGTGAGTCTAATAAATCTAAATAAATAAATAAATAAATAAATAAAAATAAACCATTCACACTACTCCGTCTATTACCTTTGGGGCCAATAGAGCAACCACACTCATTCTAGCCTATTTTCACAGAAAACAAAAAGGCACAGCGGAAAAGGTTGTCACACTATTTTCCAGCTGATCACTGAAGCAGCATGGTCTTCTTCCCTCACCGACAGCTAAAGGTAGCAGAGGAATAAAGGTGGCAGATCACTGGATATTAAATCAAACATTATTGAATTTGTTTGCAGAGGTCATGCATTTGGCTCTAATAAGCAGCATCATTTTCCCAGCTGCATTCAAAATTCGTCAATAACCCTGTGAGATAACACGTTTTGGGGGGGTATCGAGAAAACTAGAGCCACAATATTCTATATCCTGAATTGCCAGCTGAAACATCTAACAGAAAAAATGCAACACATCTCATAAAATAAAAGCTGCTTTATCATCTCATATACAACCAAATATTAGGTAAAAGTTCAAGGAAAATAAATTTAAGAAGTCAGATAAGGAGAGAGAGCAAAAGTACAAACATTGACTTGAAATTCACAGCAGTTAAGTCTTCGGAGCCAGCAAAGAAAAGATCAATAATCTAGAAACAAACTGTATTTCACTTAATGACAAACACTTATTTGTAGGTGTTTGCAAAATGACAAATTTCCACTATTTTTCACTTGAAAATGTAATGAGCATAAGATGCACTTTGGCTGGTGAATAGAAATCAATACAAGGAAGCACAAGTACTAAACAACAGGCCTGTTGATTAAAAGAACGTAAGAGCATAAACACACTAAGCAAAAATGAACACATGGAAATAATATAGTGCGTTATTGACTGTGTAGAGCATATACAAAAATGAAGGATCCTTAAGAAACCTTTGGCTCTGGTTTTTCTATCTGCCCACGTATTAAAAAAAATCAATGATATTTTGGGCCCTTAGTCAGCAAAATAATTAAAGAGCTGATCTTTTCAAGCAAACCACATAATAAAAATATCATATGGAAGGACTTCACAATATATTTTGCTGCATTCGGACTAATATCTGGGATGGGAAGGGTATAAATTTGAATAAATAAAATAGATAATACTATGCCTAGCACCTACGCACAGGATACGACGTAAGTAGATTCTATGGAAGTTTTCACTTCAGTTGAAGACAGTACACGAACAAGGTTTCAGCGTAACAATTACTTCCCTACTCCTGGAGAATGTTACTTAATGCCAACTAAGGAAGGGTGGGTTGTTTATTTATTTATTCACTTTATACAGCTCGGAGTGGCTCACATCCAAAATACAAAACACATCTATAAATCAGCATGTCATATAAAACTGTAAAATTTTAAAATCTGAAAATTCAAACCCACCATAAAACTCAATAAGTGCATAAGATAATAAACAGAAGAAAGGAAATTTGGGAAATCCTATCACAAAGAAGAAACTTTTTTTCCCACACTAAATTGTTCCTTCATGGTCAATTATATATTTATTTATTTTTTAAAAACCCCAACAACTTTAATTTAACCCATGCCATATATGCCTTGTGAGAAATTAAATTTAACCTTCAACTGAAATTCTTCAAGAATGTCACTTTACATTCACACAAGCTCCTCGTTTTACCTACAAAGTCCTTCACAACCTTGCTCCCACCTACCTCTCTGCTCTGATCACCCTCCGAACTCCTGTTCAAGCACTCCGCTCCTCTTCCATCCCCTCCCTCACCCTCCCACACCTCCCGTGCTCCCCCAACCGCCTTCGTCCCTTCTCTCTCTCGCTGCCCCGCACGCCTGGAACTCCCTCCCTGCCCTTGTCCGCCTGACTCCCACCCTCCACTCCTTCAAGTCCCTCCTCGAAACCCACCTCTTCCGCTCGCTCCGCCCTCCCTAACTCCTGCTAATCACCCCCACCCAGGATTATCCCCCACCTGTTATCTGCAAACTCCTATTTACTGTAACCAAGCCAAGAACGTGTACCTGAGCTCTCGCATCCTCATGAATGTTGCATCCCTTGTCTCTCCCTCTGTTCCCCCTCCCCCTGTCTTTAGATTGTGAGCTCTCGGGCAGGGACCGTGTCTATTTTATTCTCTGTAAAGTGCCAGGTACACTTCTGGCACTATATATGAATGCTAATAATAATAATAATAGTATGCACTAGTTGTACAAACATCAAAACACAGCTTTCCACTATAGAGCATCCCACCTGTCTACAGTTTCAGTGAATCATCCCTGGAAAGAGTATACAAATATGGAAATGTCAGAAAACTTTAACCCTAGTTGAAAGAGCTTCCAGCCTTTAAGGGAGTATTTACGTCTTAGAGAATTCACAGAATTGCAGAATGTTAGAGTTAGAAGGAACCATGAGGTTCATTTAGTCCAACCTCCTGGTTGGCTGCAGCATGACAGCTACAACATCCCAGACAGATGGTTGCCCAGCCCCTTCGATGGACAGCCTACAACCTTCCTAGGTAGCTTGTGCTATTACCAAAAAGCTCTGCTAGGGCGTTTCCCCCGATACTGAACTGAAATCTCCCTTCCTGGAACTTGACCTACTGTTTCTAGTCCTGCCCTCTGCGACCGTGCAGAACCGTTCCTCGCAATCTGCTTGTTGGCAGTCCTTTAGACTGCTATCATGTCTCCCTTAGTCTTCTCTTAAACCTCTTGCATGCATAACCTAATTCCTTCAGGCAATGTGCAAGTGCAGATCACATTATTATTCTTGAAGAGAAAAATACTGCAAGGAATGCTGCCAATGGTTTGAAAGAGGGGACATCATTTTGAAAGAACCAATATGTAATCTGAAGTTGATGTGGATTCATAAAAGCCTAGAGATGCACTTCAGACAATCTTCCCCCAGGGCTTGACAAAAACTGACTTGCTAATCATCGGTTCATAGTGAGCTGACATGTTCAAGGGTGAGCCGGATTAGTCCACAAGACGCTCCCCACGTTGGTGGACACAGCACTGTACACGGTGTCATGCACATGAAGGTGTGTTCGTAAACACGGACTACCTAATCATCAACCATGTCAACCCTGACTTGTGAGGGGTTAATCGTGCTGTTTATTAACACCCATTATTACAAGGTATACTCTCATGAAAAGAAAAATCAACAGACTATGAGTGCAATCCTACAGGTCACTTATGCCGGCCCGTACTCGCGCTGCCAGTAGTGAATGCACTTGCTCAGGTGCGCATGCGCCCCATGTGCACAGCAAGCTGTGCAGGGCAACAGCACGCCCCCTCTGATGCGACCCCCCCCTGAGCCCCCACACACCGCAGCCCGGGGGATGGAGCAGGCATGGCTCCTGCTCCATCCTCTGGAGGTCATATCGGAGAGGGGTTGCATCAGAGGGGGCCCAGGGGGTCATATCGGGGAGGTCACGCCGTTGCTGTGCGCGGGGGTACATGCGCGCTTGAGCAAGCACCGCCCAGTTGTATTGTGTGCCTGGCGCCAGTGTAACCCGGCATCAGGCTTGCACCCATTGAATCTTCAATTATGGATAGCCCAAAATTACTGCAGTGAGAGTCTTGGAGCATGCAGAGCCTGCCATGTGGGCAAATGTGTACCCACGTGTCAGCGTCCCATCAATTAAGTCGCCTGTGGCCCTTCCATGAACGCAGGTCTTCCAGCACCATAGAGTCAATGGGCAAAGAGCCTAGAGCATTTTGAGGAGTGACCACTTCCTGCCACCTCTCCACTCTCACTGGCACTTTCAGTGGGGGCTGCCCGCAAGCACATGAAATACACGCAGGGAGTTGCCTGTCTATTAGGCTGTACACGCTAAACATGTGAGTGGGAGATGCGCAGACGGAACCCAAGGCTGCAGGTGGCTATTGGCTTGTTTGTTAACACCCTAAGACTGCCGTACCATCCTGAGAGGAGGTAGTCTCTACTGAATGTAGACACTTACAGAAACTGGCTCTAACAGCAAGGAGTTGACAGAGCTTTGTTGGGTATTTGCAGTACCATACTCTCTTATAAGGCCTTATTAAGGCTTTCCCAAAAAAAGGATTGTGAAAAAAATTACTGCAGGCTTCAAGGAGTTAAGGTTTCTGTTTCCTCAACCCTGAAAATGGTTACTCCATCTGCCACTATTCCTCCCACTCTTCTCCTCACATGGTACATGTCTCTCCCACTTACATCTGGGATCCCCAAGCACACCTGAATACCACAGTATGTTTGGTAACTAGTAGCAAAATGAAACAGCTTAGCCAGTAAGTTGAATTATAGGGATCAAGGCAACACTTACCTTGTTGCAGGAAGGGTACTGACACGTGTAAAAAAGACAGATGGCTCCACTTCCACATGAAGGCCTAGGGAGAGGTTCCGGTAATAGCCATCAACATGGCCTGGACCACCCGAGTATTTGAAATTCAATATAGCTTCAAGTGTCTGGAAAAGATAATGGTGAATAAATGATCATGGTAACTGTGTGTCAAGTATAGCTTCCACTTGACCAGGTATTATCATCTTCTGATCCAATAATGCATTTATTTAAGAAACAACCACCATCCATTTCTCTCTGTCTCCTCTGCCAAAACACTTGTTCACACCCTAGTCATCTCTCACCTCAATTACTGTAACCTCCTTCTCACTGGCCTCCCCCGCTCTCCCCTTATCTCCATCCAAAACTCTGCTGCCAGGGTCATTCACCTCGTCCGTCCACGTGCAGCCCCATCTCTCCTCTCTTCAATGGCTCCCCCTTCCTGAACGAATCCAGCACAAGCTCCTAGTCTTCACCTATAAAGTTCTTCACAACCTTGTTCCCCACTACCTCTCTGCGCTAATTTCCCTCCATACTCCCATCCGCGAACTCCGCTCCTCCTCTATCCCCTCTCTCGCCCTTGTCTCTCCCTCTGTTCCCCTTCTTTCGTCTCCCCACCCCCTCTCAGATTGTAATCCCTAGGGCAGGGACCATGTCTATTACATTACTTGGTAAAGCGTCAGGTACATTGCTGGTGCTATATAAATGCTTGCTGCTGCTAATAATAATAATAATAATAAATAACTGCATCTTGATCAACTGTTTCTATCCCTCTGTCATATGGATTTCATATATTAGTATTTATTTATACATTTAACTCTTCTGGTCTATGCTTATGAATATCTTAAAGACCACATCTTCCCTCTTGTCCCACCGCAGCTTCTGAGGTTAGCTGGGAGCACCCCCTTGCAGGTGTCACCATTCACAAGCCAAAAACACACAGAGAAGTGTTCTCGGTGGGTGTCCTGCAATTATGGAACTCCCTTCTCTTGGAGATTCATCTAAACCCATGCCCGAGCCTGGTGTTCTGCAGGCAATCCAAGTCCTTTCTCTTTAGCCAGCAGATGTAGGGTTTATGGAATTTGAGGTTAAGGGGTTTTACTTGATTTTAATTGGTTCTTTGTGTGTATTTTAATATACTAGGAGATATGGGGATTTTATTTGGTTTTATCAGAGTATTTTTGAATATATTTTTGTGTCCTGTAATCCGCTCTGAGTCTCAGGAGAAAGGCAGGTTAAAAACATAAATAAATAAATAAATACAATCATTTGCAGTAACTCCTCCCTCCCTTCCAACCAAATAATTTGGAGATTGATTTACAAATATGCTCTTTCCTGCTCGTCCAACATACCAAAGACATAAAATGTTGCCAATTCATAATTCCTCCAAACAATACCCTAAAAAATGTTCTAATCTAATAATCCACATTGATATCGAATGAAAACATTGGCGTAAATGATAAGGCTTTGCAAAAAAGAAATCAACATCTTTGAAATATTAGATACACAACTTCTTTTCTTGCCACAGTTCACAAAGGCTACGTTAATTTCATGACACAATTTTGTCGTGTGTGACATGCAAGTTATAAGCTTCTCTTCCTTCCTTAATGCCCATTTTAGAATAGAATATAATTAATTAACAAATACTGCAATTCTGGGTTTTCTGTGGTAAGCCGCTAGTGTATTTGCCAAAGCCCAGGTATTTTCCAGAGGCAACATAACAGAGGCTGCACCCCAAGGAATTAGTATTGTCAGGATCAACCCCAAGAAACCAGACCCAGGCAGGATCTTCACCAAGCGTGCCCTTTATTTATAGCGTAGCCCCTCAGTAACAATGCATTAGTCCATATACATGTCCGTACGCATAGCTGAAGTATACACGATACCGAGATACCACTGGCTAGATCCAGTCCCTCTTAGAAAGGTACGACAGGCTCTTCTCACTCCAGGGCAGCACTTTGGCGGCAGGCTGGCTCAGCCGCTCTTAAGCAGAGCTTCCCCTCTCCTACCTTCCACCCTGGCAGTCCCCCTCCTTCTGGGATCCCAGCTCAGGGTCTCATAAGCCAGCCTCCTCGACTGACCTAGCCAAGCCCAAACCCAGCTGGTTCCATTCAGCCCATTAACTTTTAAACCTTCAAGAGCTCCCCCAGTAAACGGAGGTTACTTACCAGTAACTCTGTTCTTTGAGAGAGCTCCGCGTATTCTCACTCTTGGGATTTACTTCCTGCTCCGCAGGTACCGGAAAACCTCTCGTCAGCAGTATCCAGGCAGATTACGCCTGGAAAAGACTAGAATATGGTGAGGGCTCCGCCCCCTCCACTCCCCCTCCCATCCCGAGAAAAGCGCGGGCCCGCATCACGAGGGATGGAAGGATAAATAGGGGGAGGAGCCCCCACCGCCTCAGTTCCTTCCAACCCAGCCTGGAAGACCTGGTATGTCCATCCACGACTGAGGGGAAGGTGGGCGGGATGTGAGAATACGCGGAGCTCTCTCGAAGAACAGAGTTACTGGTAAGTAACCTCCGTTTCTTCTTCGAGGATCTCCGCGATTCTCACTCTTGGGAGAGTAATAAGCAGTTCTAGTTATCTCACCTCAAGGAGGAGGGAGTCGAGGATGATCACTCAAGAAGGAGTCCAGCACTGCTCTCCCCACCTGGGAATCTGCTCTGGCCGCCAGGTCCAAAGAGTAATGTCTTGTAAACGTATGGACAGACGCCCATGTGGCAGCCCTACAGATATCAGACAATTTTATCCCTTGGAAGTTCGCCAATGAAGCGGCAGTGGCTCTAGTAGAATGAGCCCTCAAACCTGCAGGCGGAACCTTGTCTGCTAAAGCATAACATTTCTGTATGCACAACAAAATCCACTTTGAAAGTCTCTGTGTGGAAAGCTTGACTCCGATTCTTTGACCCCCATATGAAATGAAAAGGGAATCACACGCTCTTATCGATTTGGTTCTATCGATGTAGAAAGCCAGAGTTCTTTTGACGTCTAACGTATGCAACATTTGTTCCTCAACAGAGGTATGAGGCTTAGGAAAGAAAACTGGTAGAGAGATAGTCTGATTAAGATGAAAACTGGAAATTACTTTGGGAACAAAAGAGGGATCAATTCGCAGATCAACTTTATCCCTATGGAACAGCATATACGGAGGTGAAGCTCTAAGGGCTGTGAGCTCACTCACCCTCCTAGCTGAGGTAATAGCTACTAAAAACGCCGTTTTAATAGACAAATTCTCCATGCTACAAGAAGCTAAGGGTTCGAAAGGGGGAGACATTAACTTAGACAGCACAAGATTCAAGTCCCACTGAGGGGCAGGGCTTGACCTCTGAGGAAAAGTGTTCCTTAGTCCTTTCCAAAACGACCTCATTAATTTGTGTGAAAAAAGAGTTCCACTGTCATCTGGTTGCAAACGTGAAGAAAGAGCTGCCAGATGAACTTTTATGGAAGCCAAAGACAAATGCAACTTCTGCAGATTCAGAAGATAGAGAAAGACATGGTTCATGTCCAAAGTTTGCAAAGAGATGGACTGCGTAGTACACCAGCTACAGAATCGTCTCCACTTCAGTTGATAACATTTGCGGGTTGAAGGTCTTCTTGCATTTAGAAGTATTTCTGAAACCTCCGGCGGTAAATTGCTCATTGGGGTAGAATCAACCAAGCGGAGAGGTGGAGCATCTGTAGATCGTGGTGAAGAATTTCCCCCCGTTCTCGGGAGAGTAGATCGTAGATCACCGGAAGCCTCTTGATTTGTGTCGCCATTCCCAGTAGGGTTTGGAACCAGGTTTGGCGGGGCCAAAAAGGAGCAATCAGGATGAGATGAGCCCTGTCCGTCCTGACTTTGCACAATACTCTGTGAATGAGGGGAAATGGTGGAAACGCATAAAGGAATGTCCCGTGCCAAGAGATGGCAAAGGCGTCCGATATCGATTCTGGTGCCATACCTGCTCGGCTGCAGAATCTCGGTAGTTTGGCGTTCTTCTGTGATGCGAACAAGTCTATCACTGGGGTTCCCCAGTCTCGAAATATGTCTGTCAAGACCTCTTCTTTCAGTGACCATTCGTGTTGGTCCGTTGACTTGCGACTGAGGTAATCCGCCCTCGAGTTGTCGTGTCCTGCCAAGTGAATGGCGTGCACATGTATGTCGTGATCTATACACCAGTGCCAGATGGTCTCTGCTTCCTTTGACAAACGGGTGGAATGTGCTCCCCCTTGTTTGTTTACATACCACATGGCTGTGGTATTGTCTGTTACGATTTGAATGTTCTGACCCTTGATACGGGGAAGCAAGGCCTTCAATGCCCAACGTATGGCTCGCAGTTCTAACATGTTGATGTGCAGGTGTGTCTCCTCTTGAGACCAGAGACCATGCACTTTGATGTCCTCTATGTGCGCACCCCATCCAGTCAGGGATGCGTCTGTTGTAATGACCCCCCGGGTGCTGGGAGTATCGAAGGGTACCCCCTTTAGAACGTGCTCTGCATTTGCCCACCACTGTAAGTTTAGAAGAAGTTCCTTCGTTATGCAAAGTTTCATGTTGAGGGGGTGGATGGCGGGCGCGTAGTTGCTGGCTAGCCATTGTTGTAGGGGTCTCATGTGCAGGCGTGCATGTGGTGTTACCATAGTGGTGGAAGCCATTAGTCCCTGTAAGTGCAGGAAAAAACGAACTGGCTTGGTGGGATGCGTTTGGAGAATGCCTAATGCATGTCGTATGGCGACAAGTCTCTCTTTTGGAAGGTACGCTTTCGCGTGTCTGGTGTCCAAGATTGCCCCTATAAAGGGTAGTCGTTGTGTCGGGTGCACGTGTGACTTTGCCAAGTTGAGAACAAACCCCAGGTCCCTGAGGAGTGACATAGTTAGCTCCACGTGTTTCACAAGCTCTTGTTGCGACGTCGCCGCCAACAGCCAATCGTCTAGATACGGGAAGATTCTGACACCTTGCCTTCTCAGATAGGCTGCTACGACAGCCACGCATTTGGTGAAAACGCGTGGTGCTGTGGACAGTCCGAATGGAAGGACCCGGTACTGGAAGAGAAGGTCCCCTGCAACGAATCGCAAGAATTTACGGTGAGAAGGGCGTATTGAGATGTGGAAATAGGCGTCTTTTAGATCAAGGGAGGCCAACCAGTCGCCTTGCTGCAAACCCATGAAAATGACCGGTAAGGAGGTCATACGAAATTTAAACCTTTTAACGAATTTGTTGAGATATCTCAGGTCCAGTATGGGTCTAGACCCCTTATCTTTTTTGGGGACCACAAAAAACCTAGAGTAGAATCCAGAACTATGTTCATCTCTGGGAATGAGTTCGACAGCCCCCTTGTCGATGAGTTTTTGAATTTCAACTAGTATTTGAGTAGAGGGGAGGGGTGCCCCAGGGGGGCAAGGTGAGAGGGGAGGGGTAGTGTGGAATTGTATGGCATACCCCAGTTGTATTATCTCTCTGACCCAGCGATCAGACGAGATGGCTTCCCATACATGTAGATAAGGCAATAGGCGGTCCTGGAATGAGGGATCATCCTCATCATCTCCCTTGATCAAGGTATTATTAAAAACGTGATTTTGCCTGTTGTCCAGACGACGAACTAGGAGAGGGTTTGCCCCTGCCCCTTTGTCTGCCAAATGTTTTGCGCTGCTGAGCACCCTGTTGCTGGTAATGGGGCTGATTATGTTGCTGGAATCTTTTACCAGCTTGGAAATAGTTATAATTTTGGTAGGGTGTTCTTCTGGATGAGAAAGCATAGCCCTGTGTAAAGGACTTCTTACGTATAGCCCTGACTACACCCGTGGATCTTGCCGTTTGGTTCATTTCTTTGATCTTTTTTAGAGTGTCGTCGGTAGATGCAGAGAAAAGACCCTCACAATCGAACGGCAAATCCTCTATTCTGGTTTTGTTCTCTTGGGTAAGAGCCGTAGAACGAAGCCAAGCATGCCTACGAAGTGCTATGGCCGAAGCCATCCCTCTGGCATTGGCATCTGCCACATGCATATTAGCAGTTAACTGAAATTGGGCCATTTGCATGCCCTCTTTCTGCAGTGCTGCCAACTGGTTGGGGTCTGATGTAGTGCCAATCTTAGACCACAACCAGTGCTGATAGCCGCACATGGCTGAAGCATAGTTGGCAATTCTAAAGGACAGAGAGTCCGAAGAGAACACTTTCCTGCCAAGCACATCCAGCCTTCTTCCCTCCCTGTCTGCCGGGGAAGTTTGAATTCCCCCCGCTCTGGATCTTACGGAGGCAGCCGCTATTACTAAGGAATTGGGAGGGGGATGGTTGTGAAAAATTTGCGCCCCTTCTTTGGGTACAGAATATAAAGAATCTGCCAATTTGTTGGTAGGAGAGACAGAGGCCGGCTTTGCCCATAGCACAGTGGCTGGTTCCAGCAGCTGATCTAGCAAGGGCAAAGTTACATGTCCAGACTCCCCTGACCCCAGTATGCCAAAAATGGGTCCTGTCTGGGCCTTTTTAACAACCTTCGTGGGCAGTTTAGGGAGAGAGGATGCCATTCTCCTCAACATAGACTGGAACGCCTTAGAGTCCTCTGTGGCTAACGAAATATTAGCGTCCGATATGGTATCAGGGGGTGGTGGGGAGATGGTCTCGTCCTCCTCAAGCGATGGAGATGACGATGAGGACGATCGTGATGCCGACGCCCCCGGGGAAGCCATCCGGGGTACCGTCGGTACCGATGGTACCGTGTCCTCTCTATGGGCCCCCAACAGGGAGGTCAGGAGCTGCGTAGCCCCCGATGGCGCTAACCTCATTCCCGGTCCAGACTCGAGCGTCTCGGTGCCGACGGTTCCGAGGTCCAAGGGTGCCTGTACCGACCCCGTCTCCGACGGTGGGGGACGAGATATGGTAGCCGTCGGTGCCGCTCTAGGTGGAGCCGGAGGCACATAGGGGTGCTCCCGTGCCGGAAGTGTAGGGTACTCGAAGTCCTGCGCATACGAAGGAGGACTGCGTGATCGGTACCGATAATCCCGGCCATAGCCATAGTCCCGATGTCCGTGCCTCGGTGAACAGCACGAGCAAGGTGAGCGTGATCGGCGCTCCAAGTGGTACCGGAGGGGTGTGTGTTCGTTCCGGTATCTAGGTGATCGGGATCGAGAATGGTAATGCGGAGATTTGGAGCGAGACTCTCTTCGCACCGTCGGTACCGTAAGTAGAAGAGGTGGTACCGATCGAGACAGCGGAGTCGGCGGTGCCGTCCCCCTCGTCGATCCCGACGGTCGTGGGGATTGCTGTCCTGTAATCACCGTCGGTGCCGCCGGTGCCGGCTCCCGTGAAGAGCTTTTCTTTTTCTTTTTCTTTTTATCCCCGCTCTTGGTCCCCCGCTCCGAAGAGTGCGCGACTCCCCGCGCACCTGGTATCTCGGTACCGCTACCCGTCATGCGTCTAGGGCTGGACGCGTGTGTAGCGATGCTCCCCTCCGCGGAGCGGCCGGTACCGGCAATCTGCATGTCGAGCGGCCCCTCGGTCCCGAGTTCGCCGGTGCGGGCGGTACCGGTGTGGGGACTTGCCCTCGGTCTGGGCGGTACCGTCGGTGCCGGAGCCGTTGGAGCCGGAATTTCCATCGGCCTGGAGTGCCGGGCGGGGAGCCTCAGGGGCCCCTCTTCACCGCCCTCTAGTGCCCTTTTAGTTAAGATGTCTTGTAGCCGTAGCGCCCTGGCTCGCTTAGCTCTGTTAGAGAGCACCGAGCAGGCCCCGCAGGTCCGGGTATTATGACCTTCTCCCAAGCAGGTTAGGCAACGATCGTGCTGGTCGCTAACTGAGAGGGTAGCCGGGCAAGAGCCACAGCGTTTAAAGCCCGGCTGTTTGGGCATTCCGTTTGCCCCGAAGGGCGCAACGGCCCGGGGAACGTCCCGCGGGCTAGGGCGGCACTCCTACTCACAATCCTTTTTAATCTTCTTTCTAATCTTCTTTTTCTTTTAGCTGACAACAACGCTGAAAAGCGCCGAGAAGTCTTCCAACGCCACGCGGTTGGAAGGAACTGAGGCGGTGAGGGCTCCTCCCCCTATTTATCCTTCCATCCCTCGTGATGCGGGCCCGCGCTTTTCTCGGGATGGGAGGGGGAGTGGAGGGGGCGGAGCCCTCACCATATTCTAGTCTTTTCCAGGTGTAATCTGCCTGGATACTGCTGACGAGAGGTTTTCTGGTACCTGCGGAGCAGGAAGTAAATCCCAAGAGTGAGAATTGCGGAGATCCTCGAAGAAGAACCTGTACTCCAGGCCCTATCCCACAACCTTGTCAGCACCTCCTCTTTGGCCGCTGCCTGGGGCACCATCCTCCCATGTACTGTTCACTGCCTTGAGGCGGGGGATCCATTAGTGGAGGAGATGTCAACAGTGCCCTTGTCGTGGATGGATCATTACCTCCTGCAGATGTCTCCCCCAGTGCAAGCCAGCCCCAGGTTGGGTGTGGAACCAGTTAGGTTGGTCCGACCCTGGAGACGAAGAGAACCAGAGAGGTTCTGGAATGCTCATGGGGAATTACCCTCTGATCTTCCCAACCGTAAACTTGATAACCTTGTGGCTTTCTGGAAGACCTTGCTAGCTGAGGCCATCAAAAGGATGGCTCCTAGGCATCTGCTCCCTCAGCGTCAGCACCAGAGGCCACCTTGGTATACTGAGGCTCTGCGGTTGCCGAAACGTGAAGAGCGGCAGTTAGGGTAACAGTGGTGCCGTTCTCGTGCTAAAACCGACGGATTGCAGCATATAGCCAGTTTGTGAACCTATGCTGTGGGGGCAGCAAAGAAGGGGTCCTTGCCGTTCTCATCAAGTTTGCGAAGTCCCATCCTGTGGAGCTTTTCCGGGTGGTGAGGGGGCTGGTCGGTCTGGCCTTCCTCTACCTGGAACCAGAATATTCCAGTGCCCACTATGACATGTTTGTGGATTACTTCATGGATAAAATCATTTGGATTCACCACGATTTTGACACCACACTTACTACAGTAGGAGAACCAGAGGTTATGGAAGCCCCACCTTGTCCAATTTCATGGGATCAGTTTATTTATTATTTATTTATTGCATTTGTATGCCGCCCCCTCATGCACAAGCATCTCGGGGTGGGTAACAGCATTTTAAAACACATAAAACTTTGAAATTCAATATAATCCCACATTCACATAACCGAACAATAAAAACCCCACCCTAACCCAGCCCACTCCGTCTCCCTCAGCAAAGGCCTGGTGGAAGAGCCAGGTCTTGCACTGTCTACAGAAAGAGGGGAGGTCTACGGCCAGGTGGATCTCCAATGGGAGGGACTTCCACAGCTGCGGAGCGGCCACCAAGAACCACGTCCTCATGTCTGACACCCAGGAAACCCAGGGGACCTCAAGGAGGGCACCCCCAGCCAACCACATAGGCCAATCCAGAATCCGGACGGTGAAGCGGTCCTGCAGATAGGTGGTGCCCATGCCATTTGGGGCTTTAAAGGTCAAAACCAACACCTTGAATTGGACCCGCAAGACTACTGGCAGTCAGGGCAGAGAGCAGAGCACTGGAGTAATGTACTCGCGACGACATGTCCCCTTAAGGAGACAAGCCACCACATTCTGAAGTACCTGCAGTCTCTGGACCGTCACCAGGGGGAGCCCCATGTAGAGCACGTTACAGTAGTCTAATCGTGAGGTAATAAAAGCATGGATGATCATGGCAAGGTCCAAGTCCGAGACATACGGCCTAAGTTGACATACCAGATGCACCAAGCCATGCACATGCACCTGAGATTTCACATTCGCTTGAATGTTTGTTTGTCTTCTCCCCTGTCTCTCCCACTGTCCCCCCTCCCTGTCTCCCCCTCGTCTTTTAGATTGTAAGCCACAGGCAGGGACCGCGTCTATTGTATGTTTCTGCACAGCACCAAGCTCATGACTGGCGCTATATAAATGTTTATTATAATAATAATAATAATAATAATAATAATAATAATAGGCAAAATGTGCCCTTCGCCACAGCTGCCACCTGGTCATCCAGGCAGAGCTGTGGATCCAAGAGTACCCCCGAGAAACCAAGGGAGGATGGACCCCATCAATGATGGGGGCCATCACTCCCCCGGCTTTCCCCAAAAGCATCACCTCCATCTTGTCAGGATTTAACTTCAAGTGACCCACCCTCATCTAGTCCCTCCACAGCTGACAAACACCGGGTAAGCACCGAGACTGCCGGACCTGGGTCTGATGAAAAAGAGAGATATAATTGGGTCATCAACATACTGATGACACCTTACACCAAACTCTCTGACACCCTCCCCCAAGGGCGGCATATACACATTGAACAGGAGAGGGGATAAGACAGAAGCTTGCGGAACTCCACACATGAGGACCTGGGGAGAAGATGAACGATCACCCAGAACCACATGCTGAGTTCTCCCAGCCAGGAAGGAACGGCACCATTCAAGAACAGTTCCGCCCACCCCTGCCTGGTCCCGCAACCAAATCACCAGCAACTCATGATCCACGGTATCAAATGCAGTCGAGAAATCGAATAGAATCAACAGGGTCGAACGACCCTGTTCCAGCTCTTGGGAGAGGTCATCAACCAAGGCCACACGTGCAATCTCTATGCCATAACCTGGATGAAAGTCAGACTGCAAGGGGTCCAGGGGTCAGTTCCAGTAGGTATCGCCCACCAATGCAGAGGATGTCCTTGGGGCTGTCAAGGACACCTTTTCTGATCTAGGCCCTTGCCCATCCTGGCTGGTTAAGGCCAGCCGGGAGATGGTGGGCTGGCAGGGGTGATCACTGCTTCCCCTCGAGAAGGCAGGGTGCTGAGCCGCCTCAAAGAGGCAGTTGTGGTGCCCCTGCTCAAGAAACCATCTCTTGACATGGACACCTTTCCCAGATACCGGCCAGTCTCTAATATTCCCTTTTTAGGAAAGGTTATTGAGTGGGTTGTGGCTCGGCAGCTACAAGGGCATCTAGACCATGTCTGTTTCCTTGATCCCTCCCTATGCTGGTGACACCCAACTCTACCTCTCTTTTTCATTCGACTCAAACTCCGCAGTCTTGGTGCTTACCCACTGTCTGCCGGCTGTGGGGGACTGGATGAGGGTGAGCTGAGAAACTGAATCCCGACAAGACGGGAGGTGATGTTAGTGGGTAAGGCAGTGGGTGTAGCATCCCCCATCATCGATGGGGTTTGCCCCCCACTGGTTCCCTAGGTCTGTAGCCTGGGGGTGCTCCTCGATTCACACCTCTGCCTGGATGCTCAAGTTGGGGCTGTGGTGAGGAGCGCCTTCCACCAGTTACATCTGATGCGGCGGCTTCGGTCGTATGTCTCGGGCTCTGACCTGGCCATTCTCATCCATGCTTTCGTCACCTCAAGCCTAGACTATTTTAACACACTCTATGTGTGGCTACCCTTAGTGACTGCTCACTCTGATTACCCTCTGATCTTCCCGACCATAAACTCAGCTGCTGCAGAACGTGGCAGTCCGTCTCCTTATGGGGACGGGTTGCCAGGACTACATTACACCAGTGCTTCATTCTCTGCACTCACTGCCTATAGTCTTCCAGGTCTGATTCAAGATGTTGACCTATAAAGTCCTCAACAGCCAGGGCCCCATGTGCCTGCGAGACCACCTCACGGCCTTGTGGTCCACCAGGAGCGACCTGCTCAAGATACCCGTGTACATTGGGGGGCCACAATGGAGAGGTGTTCTATGTGGTGGCGGTGCAGCTATGGGATGCCCTGGCAGAGGCCCGGACGGCCCTGACCCTTTCTTCCTTTAGGATGTACTGTAAGACCTGGCTTTTCCGCCATGCCTTTGGCAAGGAAGACAGGTAGGGATAGGTGGGTGGGTGGGTCTCTTTGGGATTGTTGGTTTTATGTTTGATATTGCTTTTTGAGATTGATAATATTATTGCTTATTTTATTTGCTGTTTTATTTATTGTGATGTGAGCCGCTCCGAGCTGCGTACAAGGAGGGGAGGGGTAGACATTTGGATAACATAATAATAATGATAATAACAACATCCAAGGTTGCACTCTGCCATGCAACACAAGACCTATTTCTATATAGTTTGGATCTTGAAATTGGCTTTATCTTATGCACATTTTTATGTATGTTTTGTCTTTGGGGAAGGATGAGCTTATAAATATTTTTACACACACCAGTTTTAATAGTTCTTGTTTTGTGTCTGCTGCTTTTCCTTTCCTTAACAACTCATCTCTGGGCAATTCCTATTTCAACAATTTCTATTTAATAGTCTGCACTCACAATCAAATTGTACCCAATTCAAATCCAAATTATGACAACTGTAGCTACAGAGAGATCTTAGTCAATCCAACACAGTGGCCCATCACTGGAGAAACCAGTATAACCTCTTATCTAATTATTACCAGAAAATGAGGGGATAAGGTCGGATGAGGGAGGGAGTCGAGAAAATTTTAATACAAGCAACAATATAGCAATTAAGTCAGATGTCATTACTGATGTCAAGTTAATAAAAGTAGCTGGTTTTCCTCCTTTGGTTTCTCAGATATCTGCAATTAATATGTACTATTGCTGACGTACCACTCAGGAACAGTAGGGGCTGCATACAATGCTCATTTTAAGGTTACACTGAAAGAAGAAAAACATTCTTTACTTTTATTAATATTTCATCAAGATCTTTTTTATTTAATACTTCAGTGCTCTGTAATAAACCTTCCAGGAGCAGTGTAAGACATGGCTGTTCCGCCAGGTGTTTGGTGGAGGAGGTGGGGGGGGAGTGATACAGAAGAGTAGAATGGATTTTAAATTTGGTATTGTTGTATATTGTTTTATATATGTTATATATTTGATATGTAAGCTGTCTCAAGCTGTCTGAGGCAGGAGGGGTGGGGTATTAAATGTGAAATAAAATAAAATTTTAAAAGTATTAAACACATTCCTGTGTATTATATGTCATCCTATTGCCATTCATCTAACGTGGCACGGCTTTCCTGAATTTCCTAGAACTCATGTCTGTGGGGGTGGAAATGACAAACCAATAACACAAAGAGATGTACCTGCTGGGCAACCTATGCAGACACTTTTACTGTATTGAGTCCATTTCTAATTTGTTGTTTGCAAACCAAAGTTTGCATCACTTAAAAAAACCCAAAATCAACAGCAAGTACAAACATGGAATAAAACGTAGACCCCCACTAAATGTGACCATTGCACAATGCATTCTGCTTATCCAGCTGGCCGAATTAACAAGAAGCTGAGCTGGAATCAGCAAGTCCAGAGAGCTGACACTGCTTAAGACTAAGTTGCAACTTCAGACAGAATTTCAGCAACTAATTAGATATTCTGCAGTGAAAAGCTGTTGAGTCTGCGTGCTCAACTTTGTTGCTTTAATACTTGTGGCATAATGTGTGTAAAGTGGATACAACGTAGCTTTTGCTTTTTTATTCTACATAATAGGATTGATAGTGCATGCCTATACCCATTAAAATCTATATTCAAATAGTTACACAATAGGGGAAATTGGATTTCTTTGGAGGGTTTTCTTTCATTGGAATGAAGAGTGCTAAGTAATACTTCACTTGTAATTTTTACTCATTTTCGGAAGAATAGGCTTCAAAATATAGTTCTGCTTTGAAAGGCGACTATGCACATTTATTTATTTATTCTTATTGTTTCAACTTACATGCCACCCTTCCCACAGGCTCAGGGCAGCTCACAAATAAAACAATCTTTTACAAAAAATACACTAAAATCCCTCACCATCCCACAAAAAACCAACCAAATGCCACCTCCCAATATCCTATAGCCAGAAAAACCGTCCCACTCCTACTCCAAATAACCTCCACCTCTATCCTTGCCCGTCAAATACCTGTTCACATTTTAAAAAATCTTACACCACCTCCAGAAGACACCCAGGTTTGGGCTCAAGTGAACTCCAAGGAAAGGGAGTTCCATAGCATTGAGGCAGCTACTGAGAACGTCTCCCTGCAAGTTCTTGTCACACAGACATGGTTAACGGGCTGGACCCACGCTCCTGGCCGATCGCAAGGGCCACAATGGAGCACGGAAGGACAGGTGGTCTTTCAGATATATTTATTTATTTGTTTATTTTATTTTTACAAATTTGTACCCCGCCCCTCCTGCAACGCAGCTCGGGGCGGCTTCCATCATAAAACCATAAAATACAATAAAATCCATACAAACAATCAAGAAGATACTTAAAATATTAAATATTAAATATAATTATAACTATAAGCAGGGCTAGGCCAAAAACCAAACACAAATGGGTGGGGGACTAAACACCCCCCTCCCCACCCTCCCTCCCAAAGGCCTGGGCAAACAGCCAGGTCTTACAGTTCCGCCGAAATGTTAAAAGGCTTGGGGCCAGGCGAGCTTCCTCCAGAAGGGAGTTCCACAGCCGCGGTCCCACCACCGAGAATGCCCTCTCCATCGTGGCCCCCCGTTTAACACGGGGGACCTCCAGGAGGGCACCCC
>QEPC01010034.1:11175725-11190232 GCA_003113815.1 Sphenodon punctatus | reverse complement strand
ACAATCTGAGAGAATGGGGGGGGGGAGACGACGAAGGAAGGGGAACAGAGGGAGAGACTAGGAAATAAATAAATAAATAAATAAATAAATAAAATATTGCTTGATTTTCTCTCCAGTCATTAGTTCAGAAATGGGAAAACCATTTCAGTTCATTCCATCATGGACTAATGGAAGACAACGTTTCTGTGCATTACTACTTCTTGTGATCTCTTGTTTTCTCACTCTCCTACATTGCTGTGGCTAAACTGGGCTGTTCCTGCCTGTACATTCTTTTAAGAAATGTGCTCCTTGCAAATTACCTAACAAATATAACTTTTTTTTTAAAAAAAGCTTTGCAAATAAAATAGGTTAGTGTAACAGGGATGAGTGGCAGGTGTCGAAGAGCATGCAGCCCTTAAGAGACACCACCAAGTGAAAAGGTCCCAGTGTTAGGAATAAAGGCGGGCCATGCCATAGCAGGCACTAAAGAGACGCAGGTGCCAATACAAAAGAGGGCCAGCACCAAACAGGAAACAGGTGCTGGCCCTGCAAGTTGGGAGCGTAAATGGCTAACCAGGGCCAGCTGAGCCTGGGTCTGGCAAGACCAGCTCTAAGGCTAGAGCCTCATTTGCACGGAGAGAGCTTGCTAGAGAGAGATGTCTAGGAGAAGGAGATTGCTGGAGAGACAAAGCACCAGTGAGGCAGGAGCCAGGGAGAGCTCTGCCTCACCCAGGACTAAGCCAGCTCAGAGCCAGGAGCTGCACAGGGAGAGGCTTGGCCACAGGAGGGATCATTCCTGGCCAGAGCCCACACTAAAGGCCAGGGCCCAAATCCAAGGAGCTTAGGACAGGAGAGTTCCCAATCCTGACAGGCCCATGTGTCCCCCAAAGAGCTTGGTTTGGACTGCAGGACAGGGTAGCTAGATATTAATGCCTGATGCATCAGCTCTCCAGTTCCCCTTGTAACGGGGAGTTCCTTGTGGGATGCTGATGCAAGGACATTCTCCAGAAAAATGGTACCCAAAGGGGTCTATATGAGAGAGCACTAGGTGGAGTGTAGGACAGTAATGTATATATAAAGTGACAGGATAAACACAGTAATAACTAAGGACACTAAGCTGAAGACCCTGTGTAGGCTGACCTCACTGGGGTCCAGATCATGGAAAAGACTTGATCCCAATGGGCACCCTGTTACAATTACTATCTGTGTTTCCTAAGACTGAAACGGAAACATTCGATTGTGGCAGTGGCACCGAGTTGCTAAAAGTTACATAAAACCGTGATCAGGACAAATAAACAAACTTGCTTTGCTGACAGAGTCAAATACACTGGCCAGTTGCTTGGCCTTTGGGCTGCAGCGCTAGTGCATCATTCTCACAACTGTCGTATTGCTGACAGGGCCACTTGCAGCTTAATCTGCAGTTAATTGGGCAGTTCTGGTCTTTCAACAGCGGTTTTCAATTGCCACACAGAATAGAAACCCATGACCCCTACAGTATAAAAATTAATCTACAATTACAAGAATGTATTAAAATCTAAAAGTGGTGCCCTTATTAAATTGGAATACATAATTGTTTTTCTAACCAACACATGTCCTGAAGCTCTTTCCTGACATTGAAGTGGTTTTTGATTCAATTTGGTGAGGACATTTTCAGTTATCCAATCCCATCTGCACTGTGGTCTTTTCCCTTGTTCCAAGTCCTCCCTTATTAAGTTAGCAGAAAAACTTTTTCACCATCAAATTCTGTTCAGAAAATTGCAAGAATAGTGTGTGGCATTTTATCCATGGGGCAAGAAAGAAAAAAGCCTTTTAAGCTTTCTACTGATGAGTGAATCAGAAGACTCAGTACGGATAAACGTCTAGAAGTTTGGATTCTTATCTAAAATACTAAAAGTCTGTCGGTGTTTTTAAATTAGATGCTACCACGCATTGCCACCCAGGAGCCACTCATCTGAAGGTGGTGTGGGGGGTGCACACTCCCGTTACGCACCCACTCATGGTGCACTGCTGAGAAATCCACACTGCGCCAAGCGGGGCAAGATTTTTAAAGTGTGCAGCAACAGGTGGCCACTCATCCCCTGCCCCATATGAACTGGGGCGGCCACCCACGCCAGCACACAGGTCCCCCACTCAGTACAGGGTTCTGTAGAAGAGTCTTCAATTCTCACTTTGAGCAATCATTTGAGTCTCTGTATGTCTCACCTGGCCATCCTATAGAATAGGAGCAAGATCAGTTCCCTACCTCACAAGCATATTGTGAGGGTCAACGCATACAAATTCACAAAATGCCAAGAAACTAAAGTAACAGGAGTCACATAAGCAACTAAAATACTTAGCACGGAGATTAGAGACATCTAGGCATACTGAGCTGTGATTCTTGACCTTTACAAAAGGAGGACACTGGGATAACATTTAAGACCCTTATCAAAATCGGATTAAATTTAATGTTCAGTTAGTACTAGTTCCCATTTCTTTTGACTTGTTCATTAACTGATTTCTAACCCATCCTAACTATGTTTTTAACCTTTCTTTGCAGCCTTAACATTCCTTCAAAGTAGTTTGTCTGTAACATGTCCACCCTCGAGAACTATATTAACATGGAGCTAACACAGAGCACATACAGTATATCATTACAGCAGGGGGGATGGATCTTCTCTACGGGGGTCAAATACAGTCCATGGGGGTGGGATGTTGGTTTTTTATTTCGGCGCTCTCTGGTCCCTGGATCTGGTCCAGGGATCCGGTCCCTACCCTCGAGCACTGAAAGAGTGAGTTCAAGGAGAGAGAGCAGAGATGAGGGCATGCACTGGGGATGCAATCCTGCCACACATCCCTGAATTGGACCCCCTTCTTCCTCCTCCCCACTACCTTGAGCACACCCAGCCATGGCTAAAAGATCTCTGCCACAGTCCGTTTCTGCATAAGCAGAGCACCACTTGCATTCTCATCACTTACCCTCCCGCGTTAACAGCTTCAGGTCCCCAATATAGACTACTACTAATCATTTCTATAGCACGACTAGGCGTACACAGTGCTTTACAGTCAGAGATTTTAGAAACTGCCTAGGGGCTTACAATCTAAGATGGGCATGGGTGAGGGGAACACAGGAAGAGACAGACACACACACTCCTATTTTTACAGATGGGGAACTGAGGCTCAGAGCCGGCCCTAGGCATGGGCCACGTGCACGACTGCACATGGCCCCGCGGCCAGCTGGGGCCCCACGCTAGCCTGGCTGGGCGGCAGGCTGCAGCCAGCTTCTCCCACAATAAGTTCTGTCTCCCCTCCCTGGCTCCGGTCCCCATCCCTCACCTGCCTCTGCCTCCATCCTAGTAGTGCTGCAGCAGCAGCAGCGGAGGGGGACACCGATTGGACTGAGAGATAAAGCTGTTTGTTTACAAACAACTCCTCCCTATGTGAGTGATCAGAAGGTTGTTACCTTGCCAAGAAGGTTCTTCGAGATTATTATTACTATTGTATTATTATTAGCAAGCATTTACATAGCACCAGCAATGTACCTGGCACTTTACAAAGTAACTTTACAGACACAGTCCTTGCCCAAGGGCTTACAGTCTGAGAGACAGGGGTGTGAGGTGTGGAGATGAAGGAAAGGGAACACAGGGAGACAAGGGGTGTAACATTCACGAAGATGCGAGGTCACAGGTGCACGTGCCTGGCTTTGGAGATTATTATTATTATTATTATTATTACAAGCATTTGTATAGCGCCAGCAGTGACCCTGGCGCTTTACATAGTAATTAGATAGACGTGGTCCCTGCGTACGGCTTACACTCTAATAGACTAGGAGGGGGGAGAGAAGGAGAGGGGACATATGGAAAGACAAGGGATTAAAACATTCAAGTGGATGCGGAGTCTCAGGTGCATGTGCTTGGCTTGGTTGCAGTTAGGTGAACAGTGAATGTTGAGAGGGGAGTACTAGCGGGCATTGGGGAAGGTGGCGAGGAAGAGGGGTTTTGAAGAGGGATTTGAAGGAACGGAGGGAGGGGGCAAGGCAGATGTGGGCAGGGAGGGAGTTCCAGCCATGGGGGGCAGCAAGTGAGAAGGGACGAAGGTGGTTAGGGAAGCAGGGGAGATGAGGGAGAGCGAGGGAGGTGACAGAGGAGGAGTGGAGAGTGCGTGCAGGAGTGTGTAAGGAAATGAGGGCCAAGGGGGGGAGCAGGTTGTGGAGGGTTTTGTAGGTAAACACCAGGAGTTTGTGAAGGATGCGTTGGGGAAGGGGGAGCCAGTGAAGCGAGGAGAGCAGAGGCTGCACGTGGTTGAAGCGATGGGCTCAGTGGATGACCCAGCAGCGGAGTTTTGGATGGAAATAAGGGGGGACAGGTGAGAGCGGGGGAGGCCAGTAAGGAGGAGGTTGCAGTAGTCAAGGTGAGAGATGACCATGGCGTGAACAAGGGTTTTAGCTGAGGAGACAGAGAGAAAGGGGCGAAGCCAAGCAACGTCATGGACGGCAAAGCGACAGGACTTGGCGACGGAGACTTTTCCTAGGTGGCCTTCAAGGTCAGTGGGTAAATCAAAATCCCCCAGTCATACATTGCCACATACAGAAAGTAGTGCTGTGCTGAACTGATGTTGACAATGGTTTAACTGCAAATACACACAGGACCAAAGTACCACCGGCAACATTTTAGAAAAGATAAGTAAATTTTGTTAGGTTTTAGAAACAGTGATTTAAGATGTGGAAAACTGGGAGAATGCGATTGTGCTGGGAGGAGGGGAATTACCAGGCATGAAAATAAGGCATTGGTCATGCTGAAAGAGTGTGCCAATGGACACCTAGGGAAATATAAGGGAATAATGAAAACAGAGTAAATTTGGGGGGGGGGGGGGGAATAGCCACAAAGTTCAAAATTTTCAAGTTTTAACACTCATTTAACTCCAACATCTAACATATGTGAAGATGGTTAACTTGCAAATTCCCCTGTGCAAGTACAAATTAAATATTTTTTTTATTTTTTTTAAATACAATTGTGAGAGCGAAGGAGCAGAAAGAAACCACTTCAGTGTATGTTTTTAAAAAGCTCAAGGATAATACAGAATTTTATTTTTCCTTTCTGTTTAGAAGCTTTACATGTGAGCTCCTCTGAATGCCTTCCAAATCCCCAGCTTGCCTTTCTTCACAAGAAAATTTCCAGCAGAAATGCTTTTTATTCAGGACATTGTAAAAATTGGCGTACATCACCAAATTCTATTTTCTAGCTGCCATGAAGTTTTTTAACAAATTTTTGACACAATTAACTTGAGGCCTAGTGCTGCAAACCTTTATTTAAAGCAGGTCAACAAGACTATTTGGAGAAGTAGAAATTTGTAAGATCAAGTCCTTAGCTAATAATTAGTATTTGAAAGGATTCTGTTGAGAAGATAACTAGACAAAGTCATATTTGTAGGACTATTTTGTTGTATTTACAAGACAACAAAATTACCAGCTAACAACAAAAATACCATGCAATTAATTTTAAAACTGTCAATAAATAACACACACGCTAACGGAAAGAAAATTAAAAGAATGTGGTCAGAATATAAACTAGATGATTTCAACTTTTCTCCTTGATAACCAGTTTGCTAGTGGTACATAAGTACAAAAGGGTCATTTCTAACCAACAATTACTCTCCCTTCCCACCGTAACAGGACCGCCTCAGGCCCCGGGTCGTATCGCGGCCCCTGTGGTCAGCTGGGGACGCCCAACTCCAAGTCCTCCACGTTTCCCGGGTGGCGACGATGGGGAGGGTGTTCTCGGTGGCCGCTCCTAGACTGTAGAATTCCCTCCCGGCAGAGGCCCACCTGGCACCAGACCTTCCCTCTTTCCGAAGACAGTATAAGACCTGGCTGTTGCACCAGACCTTTGGAGAGGGAGACTGGTAGGGTGGAGTGGGTTAGTGGAGTGGGGTTGGTTCTGCCCTTTTAGTATATTTTTAATGATTTGTAAATTGTGACTGTTTTAATTGTACATTGATTGCTTCTGTTGTAAGCCAACCTGAGCTGCTCTGAGAGCAGGTAGGTGAGGAATAGGAGTCGATAAATAACGTCTCAATGAAAACATGACCCTCTCTGCTCCTTTTGATTCTCAGAGTCACAACAGCTAATCGATTTATTTGCATGTGAAGTCACGCAACGAGTGTTGTTATAAAAGCAGAGGCTGAACGACCATCTGTCAGGGATGCTGTACCTGTGTATTTCCTGCATTGAGCAGGGGGTTGGACTAGATGACCTCCAAGACCCTTCCAGCTGTAAGATTCTATGAATCTATGAAGCTAGGAATAGGGCAAGTAGATGCTCTGCTAGTTTTACTAGTCACTGACCCTGACCGTTACCACCTGGTCTGGAGTTTTATTTATTATTTATTTTTAAAAACTTGTTACACCCCCACCCACCTCTCCTGCGACAGGCAGACACTGGCATTTGTACTAATTGTTGATCTTTGCTGAAGATGAAGAGGAAGAATAATAATCACATTTATTTTCAATTGTAGATCATACCCTCCAATTGTACCTTTTTGCCTGGTACAGTAATGAGTTATGTTACCTTGTACCACCTTTCCAGCAGTGTATGGTTTGTATCAGGGTTCATCAGACAAAGGGGGTTGTTAGCATCTTATTAACACAGCTGGGTAAGGAGCTGGCTGACTCCCTGCCCTGGCTGCTACTGTTTTGTTGTTAGGAGTGTTGCCAAGGTTGGCGTAAGCACAGAAATCAAAGAACAAAGAAAAGTAACACCCAGACACAGAAGGGAGCTGTGTCCCTGGGATCAAGATGAAAACTAAAAAAGGTAGGGGAGTGAGGATGTTGTTTGAAAGATACGATTCTGCTGAAAGGGACTGTCACGGCTTCCACTTGGGATCTTCTGAGCATCTTTAAAATTAAAACTGCAGACACAAAGCCAATGCACACATTGACTTTTTAATAGGCTGTTTTAACTTGAACCATCATCCCTCCACATGCAAACGTGTGTGCCCGAGCCTCTCACAGAGACATCCTTTTTCACCACTTCAGCCCCAGAGTTAGTCACAGGGCTATTACAAATGTCCATAACACACACGTAAATTAGGGCTGGCATGAAGTTTACTGATTTTTCTCTGTCATACTATGGAGGATATGGTAGATTAATAGTAGGTTTAAAATTAAACTTCTGACATGAAAGGATTAGTGCCTACAGCAGAGGTGGGTAACCTGAGACCCAGGACAAAGATTAGACTGTAGCTACTTTTTAAATGGCCCCTTTCCAGTTCCTGGATCTGAATCCACGTTTTAGATGTATGTTTTCTCTGTGCTGTGCAGCTAATGAAGAAAATTGTCTCTTTGGTTTTAAAATGTTGACACCACCCACAGTAGTGGGCGACCGACCCTGCTGTGCCGTGTTCGGTGGGACAAGCGTGCCCCACCCTGGGTAGCCTTATCCATTAGCATAAGGCTGCTCCACAACACGTCCTCAGAACTTTTCCTAAGATGTGTCACGGAGCAGCCAGATGCTTCCCGGCGGGCCCTGGCCACAAGAGCCAGTGAGCTCAATCCCACAGCCTGCGTAAATTGTGCGAAAGCTGCATGTGCACGCATGCACAGTTTCCGCACGGCACACCGGGCTGACTATGGGGATATGTGCAGTTTACGCACGCATAGTTCTGCAGAGTTTACACGGACTATGGGTTCAAGCCCACCGTAAGAAGAGCTGAGTCACCAGCTCCACTATACTACCAGAACCTCCTGGGGGCCATGAGAGCCGGGGCGTTGGGCCCTGAGCAACTATTGCTGGTTTCCAAACCTACTGGACCATTTGGGAGGTGGAGCTTTGACGTGAGGGGGAGGTCAGGAGAAGTCATGCTGCGAGCGACCGTGGAATCAGGGGAAGCTGACGATAAATGGAAAGTATCTTGTGGAACCTGGCAAATGTGAAAATGTTGGTATATGAGCTTGAACTTGGGAACTTTGCCCACCACTGGAATATACCTGAGCTTAAGCTCCATGTACGAAGGGAAGGTGACCCAAGAATGAACATTCTGAAAAAGCTAATCCTAATGAGGGACCTGGAACTCACTGTGCAGTAAGAGTGGTTTTGGCTCAGATAAGACATACCCAATGAGAATACCAGACTGTGGTCTGAATTGCTAGTGATAAATATATACTGTGGATGTCATACACAACAATACACACAAAGACTAGGCCCCCAGATAGTTTGCCAGTGGGGAAGACACACATGCATTCTGCAAAGGACACGCTGACATACCTGCTCAACTGCTATCGTTTTGCCCTATAACCAGGATTCATGGTTTTCTATTTAGCACGAAAAACCACAGAAAAACGCAGAATTCCCATTTTTGAAGCAAACACATGGAATTCCAGTTTTTCTAGGGAGTTACCACCAGCAAAAGCTCACTCTCCAATGTGGCACACCCCAGAACTTCAGAGAGCTTCTGGCGGCTTTCAACAGTTAATGCTGCCAGCGGGAAGCAGAAGTTCTTTGAAGTTCCAGTGTGCACCTGCGTCAAAGAGAGGAGTTTTGGTGCAAGACATGAATGATCCCCTCCCGGAAGGACCCTACAAGCTGGCTGCAGAGAAGATGGGGCACCTGAGACCGGCTGGCTGAGGGGTCGCCTCTTCTGCCTCTCCTGAAACCTCGTTGAGTGGCCTCGTGGCACCCTCAGATCCAGGAGGCAGCGCTCTGGGGGCTGCAGCTCCTCTTTGGCTTTGGCTTTCCCCAGGGGGAGGCTACAGCTGGGAGTCTTCCCCGGAAGCGAAGCACAGAGGCTGCCCTGGCTTTCCCTATAGTGTCGAGCCTGGGGCTCCTACCCTGGAGAGAGTAGCCTGGCTTCTGGATGTCAAAGGCAAGTGCTTATGTTTGGTTTTTATTTCAAAAATAACATTAGCTGGATTTACATTCTACCAGCCTGTGCATGAGAGTCTAGATTGCCGAGTTTTTTTTTCACTTTTTACTCTTAGAAGAATCCAGGTTTTATGTTTTTCCAGTGTGTGGGGGAGAGGGAAGGCTCGCAGGGGAAGCTAGCCATGTTGGATAACAAATCCAAGTGCAGACCCTTTGTCAAAAACTCAAATATCCACATCCATTCCATGTTGTACCTTCCTAAAAGTCAATTTCCAAAAGAAGGTGACCAAAAAATGGTTGTTTGAGCGGCAGTGACAAAAAAAATGAATAATTTGCAATAAACGGTTTAATTTTAACAGCAGAAACACACCGAGATTTGGGTGTTTTTAGTCAGAAGGTGCAATCCTGCTGCCGGTTTACACTGGCGGCAGGCGCACAATACAACCGGGTGACACTCGCTCAGGCGTGCATGCTCCCTGTGTACGCAGCAAACCACACGGGGCAATGGCGCACCCCCCTCTGATGTGACACACCCACCCACCCACCCCCAAGCTCTCACACACCGCGGCCTGGGGGGTGGAGAAGGAGCTGTGCCTGCTCCATCCCCCGGGCTGCAGTGTCTATGCTCAGGGGGTCACATCGGAGGCGGCGCGCCGTTGCCCGCAGGTTTTGCTGTGCACACAGGGCGCATGTGCACCTGGGCGAGCGTGTTCACTAATGGCAGCGCAAGTACAGGCTGGCATAAGCAACCTGTAGGATTGCACCCACTGAGTTTAGGGTGGGTTCCCCCCACCAGGGAATTTACATTTTTTTCGAAGAGAAAACTAGAAACCTTGCCCGTAATTAACTTTCTTGCCATGTATGCCATACAACTTAAAAAAAAATTAAAAAAAATAGAGAAAGTATGGATTTCATTCCTACTCTTTTTCTGGCAGTATAACCATTTGTCATCCATTTTACTCCATTTGGAACGCATAAGGCAGCTTCAATGAAGTGTGACCTGTAGAAAATAAATCCCTGTAGTGTTTTCACCCTTAAACATAACTCTCGCAATTTGCCTATTCAAAGCAAGTTAGTATTTTAAAATCTGTTCCCAATGCCCTTGTGAACTACAGGGATTTATACAGTAGCTACAAACGTACTATGCAACAATGCTAAAAATAGCTCTCTGCACTTTCTGCTTTACTATGTCTACGCAACATGTGTGTGTTGAATTCCAACACAAATACGAGCAGTGCATCACATTCGGCTAGCTCATCCATCTACATTTTTTCTAACCAAGTTAGCGAGCATGAAATTGCAGCATCCTTTGTAAAATAATACAATGGCAGTGACAAGTAGCTGAAGCTAAATATAGTTTCCGCAGTAATGTCTAGGGAATTAATGCACTGACGTCTCCCCTACCCCCTCGTCCACCAAGTCAGTCCATTCAGCAAAATAATTCTATTAAGACACATACTGTAGCGCAATAAATCCCACCCTTCCAGCGTACAAGGCGTATTTTAAACTTGAACCAGCTAAAAATAGCCTTGTTTATAATGAAAGTGGAAATGTGACCAGCATAGCATGCAGTGTAAAAGGCATAGCTGGCATGCTGTACTGCTTGCATATTAACTAAAGGGGTGAATGGAGGGTCACTATTTCAGACAGATATGTAGCTTGACAGATGCAAATAAAATACATGGCAAGCTCTTGTGCGCTCCAGAGCTCATTCCATATAAAAGGAGCACGCACATGGATTATTGAAGTTATAGTTCCAAAAGCTGCACAATTTAGCTCAAATTCAAGTTGGTGCCTCCAAAGATAAGTGGCTACCTGACTATCTATGGCATCGCTTTCTTTATCAGTGCCACTGTTCTCGGCAAAAGCAAATTAGAAAGAAAAAAATATATCTCTCATATTTGTAGTTGCCGGATGTGTTTAAGTAATTGACAATCAATTATGTGGTGTAGCAGTAAGGCAGAACAATTCCAAGACAAAAGATGCAGGTTCGTCAGTGCCCTGAGACATCTCTGTGCAGAGACGTAAGCATTCAATATTGACCCCAGCCTTTACAGACAAGGCTGCAGCATATCATCATGGACAGAGGATCACAAGGGACACCAGAATTCAAACCAACCATCATTTGGAGGGTTAAGGCCTCTAAAGGAAGTCTGCTTTATGCTACTCTCTCTCTTTGTGGCTTATGCTCCAATCAATATTTTCTTTAATTCTAACTTTCCTGCCATCTTCCATTCAGAACTCTGTCATACTAGCCCCACACAGCTGAAGTAGCCTCCATTCTCCTGTGGCACCAGCTACTTCAATTAATCAATCAGGCAACCTGTTCCTCAAAGAGCTCCACCACACAAGCCCCATTTAATTCAATGGCTTGTGCAACATAAGAGCCTAAACCTTTAAAACAAAACTAAGCTCTTTTGATAATGTTTACACCCCTGATCTCTTCCCATCCAATGCACTTACCCCGGCCTTCCACCTGTCTGCTGGAAAAACGCTTTTGAAAAAAAGGGCCGACCAATTCCTTGGCCATCTAGGGCCATTTGCTGGTAAGCCAGATTGCAAAAAAACAACCACCCAAAGCCTCTCACTGTGCAACAAGTGTTCGTTGTTTCTCTAGTGCAGGGGTGGTCAAACCCTGTTCAGACTCCTCCAAACGAATTGTGTGAGTTAAACACAAAGGATCAGGAATGGTTATTCGGGGCTGACCTTATCCCAGAGTGACCGTCATGGGATATTTTCCCTACTTCCTTCCGAGGGGCTGCCACAGTGGTCCCCATTTTCAAAAGGGCAGGGCACATGGCCTCTACTCCATCCTAGCAGGGCCCCAAACATGACCACTTCTGCAGAGGGTGGCAGGGCCACCAGGGGCCTGACATTTTATCTTTGCCCTGGGCCATGCAAATTATAAGGCCACTCCTGCTATTATTGTATGATGTCATTCTGGAAATTTATCTTTTATTTAGAAAATGCTCAGATTTAATAAAAAAATTCAATTTTAAGGGCACAGACCAGACTGAATGCCGGAATGGGCTGCATATGGCCTGCCGACTGCCAGTTGGACAGTCGAGCTCTAAAACAAAGGTTCAAGAAAGAACCAACAAGGAAACAACCTATATATATAAAATGCTTCCCGAGAAAAAGAAAAAAAATAATCCTCTGATGAAACGTACTACCTTCCAATTGTGTACTGCTGCTTCCGCAGTCTGGTTGTTCACCCTCCCTGGAGTGAAAAGTGGCTGAACCAATTTGTCTCAGATTTGACAGAGATATTCAGTGCCAGGCAGACATCGGCCCAATTAATACAAGCTTCAGAGCCTCAACTTGTTAGGCAGAAAACACAATCCGAAGTAGCAAGCAGCTTATGGAGTCTCAAAGCAATAAGAAACGCAAGTTCTTCTGTGGTGTAACTCCCGTGTTTCAACCAGGGCTGAAGATGGAGATACACTCGAGATTAAATTGGAACAGAGCCTTTATAAATTCTGTATCGAAGGAAAAATACTTCTGGGCCCTGAAAGATTGGAAAAAGCTGCAAACATATCATCAATTTTTCAGGGACTGCGAGTACAGAAATCAAACAGATACTGGCTCTAATGTAGCCAGACATAAGAGGAGAACAGAGTTAAAGGACAACGGCGCTTTAAACTATTTTGAATGCTTCATCTTAATTCTTGAGTTTCAGGCACTTTGAATCAAAGATAATGAGTTGAGCTAAAAATAGACAAATACTTAAAATATTTCATAGCCATTCAGTATGGTTAAAATATACAAACGCATGGTTTAGCTGATTTTTTATGCCAACAGAAACACACACCCATCCCTTCTCTGTCACGACAAAGAAAAAGCTGTAGATCCAAATCAGAAGCAACGACGACACGAAAAAAAAACCCCTAATTTTCTCTCTTCCTAAAGCTCATTTCCCCAGAAGCCAACCAACTAAAAATGGCTTGTCCCACTGACACGCAGTGTTGATTCTGCAGCCAATCCCAACTGTACAAATCATTCTTGCAAGGGAGAATGAGCTTTAAACGATGTAACTGCTACTAGGCCTAAATGACGAACTCTACAACTTTTACAAAAAAGATAGTGACGGCTATCCAAAAAGGTTTTCCAAGGGAAAAGGCAAAATACAAAGAGCAGCAACTAACAACGGATGACAGGCCAAAAGCATGTTTAGTAATAGTATTATTAGGCCCGAGAATAAGAACTCCATTTCTTTTAGTAACATGTATTTTGGTAGAATTTACTGATTTATCAATCGTATTTGGAACGTTTCTGTTGCCTTAGATAAGAAACATTCCCCAGCAGTTCCTCTTGTCTCATTTAAATGCATCTTAATTCCAGAAGGAAGGATCTCTAGATCAGTTTATACTTCTTAACCAGGAGAATGTACCAATATAATTATGATGATAGGATCAAAAAACCTATGGTTGAGAGGAGTTAAGGCTCTTACAAATTCAACCATACGCCAAAAAGAATGGAAATTGTAAGTTAAATCTCCTACCTTGCACACCATGTAAGCAATAGACACGTTGGAGAGTCTCATATATTGTGCTCACTTACAACTTGGGCTCCATGAACCCCCACTTTGCCTTGTCTTTCAGCCCCAATCCTCCTCCTCTTTAGGTGGGGGGCAACACAAACTGGGGACAGCAAGCTCCTCCACACTCTATTACAGACTTGATCCCTGTCTCCGCTGTAGTCAGAATTTTTCTCCCCACCCCAAATATTATGGACTTGATCTCCATCTCCACCATAGTCAGAATTTTGCCTTTATTTATAGATGCCCGCTCAGGCAGCCACTCAAATGCATCTGCTTACTACACAGGTGATTAAAGGCAGGGAAATATTTATTATTTATATTTATTTATGTATTACATTTCTACCCCAGACCCTCCCTCACAATGGTGGCTCGGAGCGGCAACATATAAAAAATACAATAAAATACATACAAGTATTATAATATTAAAATTGCTAAAAGGCTAAATGCTACAGGCAATAAATAAATATACCCTCCCAACCCCCCACCTACACTCTGTCCCCGAAGGCACGGCGGAACAACCAGGCCTTACATGATCTTCAGAAGGAGGGGAGGTCCGGGGATAAATGGGCCTCCATCGAGAGGGAGTTCCACAGCCAAGGCGTGGCCACCAAGAACACCCTCCCCATCGTTGCCACCTGGAATACCCAGGGAACCCCGAGTTGGATGCCCCTGGCTGACTGAAGGGGCCGCGAAATGACCCAGGACTTGAGGCTGTCCCGCAGATAAGCAGGTCCCAAGCTGTTTAGGGCTTTAAAGGTCATTACCAACACTTTGAATTGGGCCCGGTAGACTACAGGCAGCCAGTGCAGAGAACAGAGCACAGGTGTAATGTGCTCACAGTGACCCATCCCCGTTAGGAGATGAGCCGCCACATTCTGCACCAGCTGCAGCCTCCGAACCATCTTCAAAGGTAGCCCCACGTAGAGAGCATTACAGTAGTCCAGTCAAGAGGTAATGAGAGCATGGATGATGGTTGCCAGGTCCCAGTTCAAGACATACAGCCGAAGCCGATGTAATTGGAGAAATGCTCCCCTCACCACAGCCTCCACCTGACAATCCAGGCGGAGTTGTGGGTCAAGGAGCACCCGCAAACTACGGACCTGGGCGGCCAGAGGGGAGCAGATCCTGCCAATAACAGGAGCCACCCCCCCCCCC
>QEPC01010034.1:11116861-11173343 GCA_003113815.1 Sphenodon punctatus | reverse complement strand
CCCTCCCTTCATACCTTCAAATCTCTCCTTAAAACTCACCTCTTTCGCTCTGCTCTGTCTGACTCTTTATCCTGCTGAGCCACTATTCCTATACCTACGATCTGTTTACCCTTTTCCTTGCAACATGGACCTGCCTGCTGTCATTCTCATTGTAGCCAAGCCAAGCACGTGCACTGGAGACCTCGCATCTTCATGAATGTTAGACCCCTTGTCTCTCCCTCTGTTCCACTTCCTAAGCCTCTCCCCCAGCTCCTGTCTCTCAGATTGTAAGCCTAGGGGCAGGGACCGTGTCTATTTTATTACTTTGTAAAGTGCCAGGTACACTGCTGGCGCTATATAAATGTTTGTTAATAATAATAATAATAATAATAATCCAACAAGATCAAAATAGATGATCTGCACTGATCTAATTCATGGCGTAGGTCATCGATCAAGGCCACAAGTGCAGTCTCCGTGTCAAACCCTGGACGAAAGTCAGACTGTGAGGGATCAAGAAAACCAACCCTGTAACTGCCGAGCCACCACCCATTCAATAACCTTCCCTAAACCTAAAAAGGGAAGGTTAGACACTGGCCGATAGCTCAAGGATGGTTTCTTGAGCAGAGGCCGCACCACCGCCTCCTTGAGGTGGCTCGGCACTCTGCCCTCCCTAAGGGAGGCACTGACCACCCCCGCCAGCAATGGCCCTAATGTCTCCCGGCTGGCCAGGATGGGCACAGATCTAATTCACAACGGGTGGTCCACACTGTCACACTCACTGAAACTGATCCCGCAAATACTGACATGACGGGGCTTCCTCTACCTCTAGTTCACTACCTGTCACAACTGCAGTATCAAGTTCGTGATGAATCTGAGCGATTTTATCTGCACAAAAGTCAGCAAACATGGCACAGCGGGCGCTGGAAGATCCCAGTTCCAAGCGGAGAGGACCTGGACTGAACAGTCGCTGCACCACCCAGAAAAGCTCCGCTGGACATGGCTTTGCAGACGCAATGAGGGCAGCAAAGAATTCTTTCTTTGCTGCCCGCACCGCCACAGCATATGCTCTTAAACTACCTTTATGCTACAATCAGTTGGCTTCAGTGCGAGTCCGATGCCACCATTGCTCTAACCGCCATCCATCTTGTTTCATACGGCACAGGTCCTCCGTAAGCCACAGTGACCCCCGCCATCGGCACTGGAGAAGCAGACATCTAGGGGTCGTTTATCCTAGCATGTCATGCATTGTAGTAGTATACTGTATTGGAAAGAGATTTGGCTGTTCGTAGACTGTGGCTCTTGATTGGCCAGATTAAAATGTGCAAAACTTAGACTGGTTTTAGATGACTGTTGCACACTCGTGGGATGTCATCATGTGACTTTTCAAATGACCATGGGCAGCTTTTAGACGAGACTTCTCATGCGTTATGCCCCACTCATGAATTCAAGGTGTTGGGGCTTATCTGTGGGATCACCTCAGCCCCCGGCTTCTGGATCTACATCTGCCGTCTGCCAGGAGTGCCTTTCTTGAAGTCCCCAAGTAGCTCAGAGGGCGACTATGGAGAGGGTGTTCTCAGTGGCCGCACCTAGACTGTGGAATTCCCGTCCACCGGGTGGCCCCAGATCACCCCTGCTTCTGCTGACAATGTAAGACCTGGCTGTTCTGCCAGGCTTTCGGTGAGAGAGATGGGTAGGGTGAGGTGAGGGGTTTGAGGGTTAGGGTGGAGGGATTTCTTTAGTTTATTTGTTAACATCTCCCATGGTGGTGGGTGGGTGGGTGTGGGTGTATATATGACATTTATGAGTTATAAATGTCATATAACCCATATATGGGTGAGTTACCCATCCGGCCACAGGCAGCTCTGGGTGGCACACAACATAAAACATTAACATTAGAACATTAAAATTAAAATAACTTTTTAAATAAACAAGAGGGAGGTATAAAAAATATATTTATATATTTTTAGATATATACATTTATATATTTAAAATATATTTAAAATATATTTATATTTTATTTTTATCTTTTATACTTGTTAGCCACCCCAAGCTGCTTTGGCGGCAGGGGCGGGGTAAAAAAATTATGAAATTAATAAATAAAACCATAGATTAAATATCTCGATATCGAGGTATTTAATCTGCGGTATTAAAAGAATGCACGAATGGCGATAACGCGCAACAAGTCTTCTCTAAAAGCCGCCTGCGGTAATTTGAAGACACGTGATGGCGCTCACCGCTCGTCTAAAAGCGGCCTGAGGCATACTCATCAAGTACAGAGTCAGTAACCAGAAATTAAAGGGGGGCATCGAGGGGCACAAAGCTCACTCCAAACACAGAGAGGAGGGAATGTACAACTGTGCCCCTCAGTGCCCAACATGCCCAGCAGAGGATCCCTGATCCCGATGGCCAGGGCAGCTGCTCCTCCTTCACTCTCTCACTCGCTCTAAGGAACTCCCCACCCCCGCTAACTCTGAGGGCCTCCCGCACCTACTTAGAAAACCTGTGGGTTTCCCCCATCTCCAACCTGCTCCCTCTGAAACAAAAACGGAGCCGTGAAACAAGAATGGGAGATGGAGCCACTTCACCGATCCATAATCTGGACCCTCCTCATCCTGAACATACCCAAGCCTCAATTTGTCTGTCCCATACTCTCTCACCTATCCTCAACTGCTCGCCACTACACCCCCACAACAGCTCTAAGGACTGGCCCGCCTAGGCCCAGCTCACTGCGAGGGCCTCCCACACCCAACAACACACCCTGAAGGTGCCCCCGCCCTCCCCAACCTGCTCCCTCCAAGGGTAAGGAAGCAGAGATGGTGACGTGAACACAAGAATAGGAGCTAGATCCATGGTGTGGTCCCCCTTCATCCTGAGACCTGAGTGCATTCATGTGCACCAGCACCCCCCACCAAGGTGACTGCCACAGGCTCCCCAAGGCACCCCCACCCCCTGCCTGATCACTTTACCCAAGGACTCCTCCTGCCAGACCTGATAGCATCCTCCCTCTCCCTCCAGCCCAGCCTGGAAGCTCCCTCTCTTCCCCTACTTGTGCTACCTCTACCCGCAGCCTACTCCTTCTCCCTTCCTTCCACCCACCCCACTCCCAGTCAAACCCCCGCTAACTTGGAGGCATCCTCGCCTGCACCCTGTTCCCTTCAATTAAGGGGAGGATACACCAAGCGGGCAGGCAGCAGCTATAGCTGCTCCAGGGTGTGGAATTTAAAAACCCATCACCTGGTTTTCACATACATCGGGCGGGAAGGAGGGAGGCGGGGAGGGACAGCAATCTTCCTAGCTACAGGAGAAAGGGGGAGCTTAATGGACTAGTGAAAAAGTCAGCCTGGGAGGCTGCCAGCCCGCATCCCCCCCACCCCCCCGCAAACACCAGCAGCGTGCCAGGGGAGGGAATGCAAACGGCATCCAAGCAGCACCCCCTCTCCATGGCCTAATCTTTTCCTCCAAAGCAGCAGCAAGAATGTGCTGAACCCAGCCCTCCCCCACCTTTAACCCACTAGCTCCCTTTCCAGGACTTAGCAGGACATTTTGGGACTGTTCAGAACTTTTAAAAACAGCATTCCCCCCACCGAGCATAAGCCCGTCCCCCCCCCCAACTCCTGAGCTTCGGGGGGCGGGGGCGGCAGCTACCTCAAAGAGGCCAATATCATTGCAGTGCTCTTTGAAAGAGGGACCAACCCACCTGCTGAACCTATGCCAAAGTTCTGCACATGCGTGACATACGTTTTCAAGTTTAATCTCGTCACTGGATAACACAGGAACTGCAAAACATCCTCGCTAAAAAACTACCCAACAGATTTTAAAAATTCCAACTCAAGAATGGATTAGAATGCACACATTAATTTTCTGACACCTCTGCATCTCCTGATGAATAAGTCTGAATACACTTTTCTGCATCAAGAGGAACTGGTCTCAAACCCAAGAAAAAACAGTTCTACCTCCAATTTCCAAACTTGTATAACTGAGCCATTTTTTCAAGCAAGCTGTCTGAAATTTGGACAGCTCCTTCCCCTCACCCAAGTGAAGGATATTTTGCAATGGTAACATAAAACATCTCGATTTTATAGCAAGTTCCATGATTTTGACAAGACAGTGCAACTTGCCTTAACTATAGAGCCGGGTGACAGAGATGAGTTAGAAAGTGGTAACTAGATGGAATTAAAGTCGGCTTGATTGTATTTCAAGTGCATGAGTCCTCAAGGCAAATAAACTGAGGGTTTTTAAATCTGTCTTATTTAGTTCTATTTTCTAATCTACAAAAGAATTTAACTGAGAAGCCATTTTCCTTTGCTGATCAACTTTTCATGAATATATTTGAAACATTGTAAAAGCAACAAACAATGCCCCCTCTCCCCAATTCCCCCCACATCCTAACTAAAGGAACTTGTATTGTAGGATACATAATACATTTCCATAAACCCTACTATTTGGAATAGCTTTTCTAACGTAGACGCAAAGCACTAAGCCCCTTATGCTAAGATCTGTTATTTGGTTTGTTTTGTTTTACCAGTGCTGTAATGTGACCAACTCCATGACTGAGAAAGTGGAATCTCCAGAAGATGGAAAATTGTGGCTTGGGGGGATTTCATTCAGTATGACAGGGCAGTTGCTGAATGTCTGATTACGTGGCTAGTTTAAGGTTCTCAAGTTATGAGTCACTGTTTGGGAGTTTCCTGATAAGTATTTATGAAATTCTGAGAGTGAGCTGACTCACTGTGTTCATAAATAAGCATGTGCAATCCTTTAAGATGGCTGTTACACATTTATATTGGAAGTAAAATACCATCTAAAATACAGCGATAAATGTAGCTGATTTAAACATACTAAACCCGCCTACCTACAAAAGTAATTTGTTTATTGTATGGAATATTTTTTTAGCAGAGGCATCTTCACCCTTATTTCCAGCTGCAACCTTTCATTAAAACACACGTAAAAATGTATTCATTTTATATGTATGCTCTTGCTGTAGCTACTACAGAGGAATTATTTATTTTTTCTCATATTTTTTTATGCTGCCCCCTCCTGGTCACGCATCTCGGGACGGCTAACATCATCTTAAAATAACCATAAAACAATAAAACCAGTATACATTAAAATAACCATGGCAGAAAGGAAACAAAAACATTCCCAGCCCTGACCTAGCCCTCATCACCCGTCTCCCTCACCAAAGGCCCGATGGAACAGCCTGGTCCTACAACGACTACGGAAAGAGGGGGGAGGGGGTGTCTAAGGACAGGCAGACCTCTGGTAGAAAGGAGTTCTACAGCCGCAGCGCAGCCACCAAGAACACTCTCCTCTTAGTCGACACATGGGAAACCCGCGGGACCTTAAAGAGGACGCTCCCAGTCGATCGCAGGGGTCGATCCAGAAGCCGGAGTATGAGGCAGTCCCTTCAGATAAGCGGGACCCAGGCCATTCTGGGCTTTAAAGGTAAAAGCCAACACCTTGAATTGGACCTGGAAGACTTTTGGCACCCAGCGCAGAGACTGGAGCACTGGAGTAATGTGCTCGCAATGGCTCATTTCCCTGAGGAGGCGAGCCGCCGCATTCTGCTTCAGCTGCAGTCTCCGGACCATCACCAAGGATAACCCAACGTAGAGAGCATTACAGTAATCCAATCCCAAGGTAATAAAATCATGGATGATAGTGGCACGTTCCGTGTCTGAGACATACGGCCGAAGCCGTCACACCAGATGTAGTTGGCTAAATGCGCCCTTCACCACAGCAGTCACCTGGACATCCAGGCGGAGCTGTGGGTCTAGGAGCACCTCCAGACTACAGACCTGTGACACCAGGGGGGAAATAACCCTATCTATGATGGGGGCCATCACTCCCACAGGTTTTCTCACAACCATCACCTCCATCTTGTCTAGATTCAACTTCAGGCGGCTCGCCCTCATCCATTCCCCCACAGCTGATAAACACTGGGTAAGCACCAAGATTGTCGGGCCTGGATCTGATGAAAAAGGGAGGTACAGTTGGGTGTCGTCAGCATGTTGATGACACCTTACGATGAACCCTCTGACGACTGCCCCCAAAGGCTACATATACAAGTGGAACAAGAGAGGGGATAAGATGGAACCTTGCGGGACTCCACATGTGAGGTCCAGGGGAGAAGATGAACAATCCACCCAGCACAACACGTTGAGTTATCCTGGCCAGGAAAGAGTGACACCAGTCAAGAATAGTTCCACCCACTCCAGCTCGGTCCCGCCACCGTGTCACCAGCAACTCATGATCGATGGTATCAAATGCAGCCAAGAGATCAAATAGGATCAACAGGATTGAACGACCCTGGTCCAACTCACGGGAGAGATCATCAACCAAGGCCACAACTGCAGTCTCAGTGCCATAACCTGGACAAAAGCCAGACTGCAAGGTATCTAGGAAACTGATCTGGTCCAGATGCTCCTGAAGCTGACGAGCCACCACCTACTCAATAACCTTCCCTAAAAAGGGGAGGTTAGAGACCGGCCAATAGCTGGCCAGGGTGTCAACATCAAGTGATGGTTTTTTGAGCTGAGGCTGAACCACCGCCTCCTTGAGGCAGCCCAGCACTCTGTCCTCCCTAAGGGAGGCGTTGACTATCCTGGCCAGCAACAGTCTCGATGTCTCCTGGCTGGCCTTAACCAGCTAGAACAGGCATGGATCCAGTTCACAAGTCACTTGAACAGCCCCCAGCAGATCCTCCGCATCAGAGGGCAATACGTACTGAAATTTATCCCATAGAACAGGACAAGACGGGGCTTCAACTGCCTCTGGTTCAAAAGTGCAGCGTCAAAACCATGATGGATTTGAGCGATTTTATCTGCAAAAAACTCCACAAACAAGTCACAGCCAGCAGTAGATTACTCTAAATCTAGGTGGAGGGAGGCTGGTCTGACCAGTCCCCTCACCACCTGGAAAAGCTCAGCTGGATGTGACTTAGCGGATGCAATGAGAGCAGCAAAGAAAGCCTTCTTTGTTGCCCACAAAGCCATGGCTTAGGTACGTAAACAGACTATGTCGCAATCGGTCAACTTCAGTACGAGAACGACACCACCATCACTCTAACCACCGCCCTTCCCGCTTCATCCACTGCAGATCCGCCGTATACCACGGGGACCCATGTTGTCAGCTGTTTGGGAGCAGACACCTAGGAGCCGTACAGACGATTATGCAACTGAACATGAAAACTGAGTTATCTGCTCAAACACAGGTATAGCAGGAAGGAAGGAAAAGGGGAAAGACCTATCTATCTGGGTGCTTATTTTACCCACATCACCGCAGTACTAGTTCAACTTTTGTAAGTAAAGAAAGCAGCTTGTCCACATTTTGCAGATGTAGAAGTGTAATCTAGATTAAATGGTTTCCCTCAAGATCACACAGAAATGAAAAAAATAGGCTTTTTAATATGTTACGGGTGCTGGAACTCAAGATTTTTCATCTTTGTCCACCGAACAAAATTATGAAAATTTATCACCAAAAATCAACATATTTTGACTGCTAAATGAATCTATTTTAATTTCCATTTCCCATTAAATTTGTTAACTTTCATCTAGTTTTTACCAAGTGAAATATTTTGACTGCTTTACTACTGAATCTAAGCCCAGTCTTCTGTTAAATTACCCTGGAAGCATCTAACCAAGTTGCTGTATTAAAATGTGGCCCTTGTTCTGGGAGGGTGGGACAAACAAACATAAGAGATTTTTTAGATTCTGCATTGCCTGTATGTCAGTTTTTTCCTAAGGAGCAAAGCAGTGAGGTATATACAGTGATTGGAAACAATGTTAAAGGGAGGGAAGAAAGTACCAGGTAGGAGGTCCCCAATTCAAAACAGAATAACAGCTGCTGATAGTAAGTAACCAAAGCCTCCTGTAGCTGTAGACAGTCATTAGACTTAGGGCACATTCAGATGTGCGTTTAAATCGCACAGCAGCAGCGGCGGCATCGTGGGATTTAAAGCAACACGCACTTCCGGGTTGGTGTGAATGCACCAATTCAGCGTAACGCGAACTGCTGGAGTGCGGAGCTGCTCGGAGCAGCTTTGAAAACCACACTCCAACAGTTCGCGTTACGCTGAAATGTGCGCACTCGGTGCATTCACACCAACCCGGAAGTGCGCGTTGCTTTAAATCGCACGATGCCGCCGCTGCCGCTGCTGTGCGATTTAAACGCACGTCTGAATGCAGCCTTACACATTTCTGTAATGGCTTCTGAAATCCATGTCTAAACTGAGTCCATTGTTCTCAGGATCTAGTAGAGCTATGCAGTTTTGTTCCTTTTAAGTCCAGGCAGCTCTAGACACAATAATTTGCACATCCCTGTAACTTTGTTATGATACCTTGGTCATTTGCCAACGATGTGCAGTAACTGATTTGGGAGGGTATTTTTTGTATTTATGTGCTTGTGTGTTATAGAATTGTAGGGTTGGAGGAACCTCAAGGCTCATCTAGTCTAAACCCCCACCCCAAGGCAGGAGTCTGCCCACAGGATCCCAGACAGATATGTATCTCACCAAATTCTGAACACACCAAAGGAAGGTGAGATTCCACAACCTCCCTGGGCAACATATCCCACTGTGAGGTTAGGGGTACCTCACACGGCCCTGCAAGGTGGGAAACCCTCACAGGGGGGTAGGGAAGGAGTAGGGGAAGAGTGATACCCAGACCTTTCACTCCCGGGAGTGTACCATTACAAGGCAGTGCCTGGAAAACTACCCTCAGGATAGAATTAGGGCCTTGGAATCCAAGGATCCCCCAGCCTATGTCATCACTGAGTATCTGGGAGGAGCGCAAGCCTTGAACCACTCCCTGATTCCCATGCACTCGGGGAACAGGGCTCCGGGGGACACCAAGGACATGGGGGTGGAGGTATGGGGGTGAGAGGCCGGGGCAGGGTCCCACGGGGGGGGGAAGGTCAGCCGTACAAGAAGCCTTGGGGGTCACCGCGGTGGGAGAAGGAAAGGAGGTCACTTACCCAAGGCACGCTGTTCGCTCGCTCGCACTTACTCCCACTCACGCACTCACTCACTCACACACTCTCTCACTGTAGCAAAACTCCAAGAGGACACAATCCAATCGCCAGGGGCCGGTCTCACAGGCAGAGCACTGATCACCAGCAAGGCAAGTTCCCTTCTGCTCTGCTTATAAGCCCTGTGACCGGCGGGGGGCGGAGCCGGAGACGCTCTGAATGTCGCCGCCCCTCCAGCGATGATGATTGAGGCGCCGCAGCTGTGGACGCAGGGGAAGCTCCACTTCCGGGTGTCCCAGAGGCTGTTGGGGGCGTGGCTTGTCCCCGCCGTGTATTGCGGCTTTCTGCTTGCTCCGTGCTGCTGGGAGGGGCCTCTGGTGCTGCCGCGGCTGGGCTGATTCGGGGCGAGGATGTGGGGTGAGTCCCGGAGGTTCTTGCCGGTAGGGGGGGCCTGTGGGCCCCGTGGTTGCTGCCCCCTTAGCCCCTGCCGACGGAGTCTGACACCCACTACACAACAGTTCTTACAGTCAGGAAGGGTTTTCCCCCCCTAATATTTAACCAAAATCTACAGTACTGCAATTTAAGGCCATTCCCCTCTTGTTCTACCTTCACCATCAAATGTTCACCATTTCTGTGGCATCTTTTTAGATATTTGAAAACTGCTATCAGTTCTACCATCACCTCTTGAGTCTTCCTTTCTCTAAGTTAAACATACCCAATTTTTAAAGCCTGTCCTCACATGACTCACCTTCCAGCCCCTTTATCATCTAAGAACTCATTCAGACGTGCTCCAAAGAGCACTTACAAGTGCCGTCGGCAGGACGAGAATGTGAAGAACGCACGCCCAGGTGACTTCTAAAAAGGCGCCGCACGCATGATTGAACTTGTCTGCGCACAGACAGGCGTGCCCTACTGCCCTGGTTTTTTCAGGTCGGTAGAGCGTGCCTGTCAGTGCGCCGGCAAGCTCAATCACGCACGTGGCACCTTTCTAGACGTCACCTGGGCACGCATTTTTCACATTCTCATCCCGCCGCCGGCGCTTGTAGGTCCTCTTTACCACACGTCTGAAAGAGCTCTTCGTTTCTTTTCTCTAATGCGTCATTACATTTTGACAATGGATTTTATTTAATTTTTTTAAAATCTTTGTATTTTCTTTACCCCATCAGCTAATGTATTTCCAAGCCTTCCAAAGACTTTTGGCTAGCTATTTACATCTGTTGCAGCAAAAAAAGAAGGTGGATGAGTGTTCCATGCACTACAGCAGATTTTTAGACTCCCCTCTCCCCTTCATCCAGGAGGTGCTGTACCTCAGACATCCCATGTTGGCAGTCCAGCATGGCTAGTTAAACAGACACGCCAGTTACTGGGTAGCTCAAACACACAGCCGTTAGCTGCGATCTCGTATTGTCTGAAATGGAGAGCTTATCAGAGTTGCTGGCAGGGGCCTGGGAGTGGCAGCATCGGTCCTGAGGCTGCCAGGGCAGGAACTTCTTGCAGGGCACACAGCTTAGTTACTGGAAATGGTGGTGACAGGGGAAGGCAGCAGGATCTACAGTGCTCTTGACGTTGTTGAGACAGGAATTTCCTACAGGATCTGCTCTCTCAACAAGGAGAGAGAGAAATGCTATCCTGGGATGTATTAGGCCTGGTATTGCCAGCAGGGAAAGGGAGGTACACTTGCCTCTATATACGGCTTTGGTAAGACTGCATCTGGAGTAGTGGGTTCAGTTCTTGCCACCCATGTTTAAGGAGGATGAACAGACTGGAACAAGCGCAACGCAGAGCTACCAGGATGATCAGAGGCATGGAGGACTTAGCCTAGGAGATGAGGCTGAAGGACCGTGCCTTGTTTAGTCTATCAAAAAGAAGGCTGAGGGAAGATATGATTGCACAGTATAAATATTTTTCAAACCAAAAACCTCCTGGCCAGGAAAAAATTCTTGAATCAATTTGCTCACCGAAAAAACTCCCAAATAAAAGAAAACCACCCAAAGAAACATTCAACAAAGCATCAAAAAGCAAGGAAATGGAAGATTAAGGCTCATGCATAATATTCCTAACCAAAAAAACCAACTCAGTAAGGAATCAGTGGAGCCTCACAGAAATCCAACTAAGCACCAAAAAGGAAGGAAATGGAAGATTAAGGCTCTCGCATACACTGAATAATCTTCACTAAGGCTCTTGCCTTCATTCGCCCCACATGAAAATAGACTGCAAGGAAATCTGGAAAATGTTGTCTTCCAAAACCAGAAAGCAACCTCTAAAGGAACCACCAGCAACAGAAAAACAACATGAACAAACATCCATCAAACTAACATGCATACACAAAGCATCCCACTAGCAAGCACACACACTAGCAAGTGTACACAAGACATACAACCCTCCCACTCCCTACGCTGAGAAAGCAGAGAAAACCAACAAAAAAGCATACAGCTGGAGACGAGGAAATACTCACCACCTAGTTAACACCAAAGAGCAGAGGAGGGAAAGAAGGAAAGGAGCGTAAGAAAAGAAACAGCAGAATATACCCTGCAGGCTAGTTTCATGCGGGGAGAATTAAGACGAGAGCCTGAGGCCGTTTTTAGACGAGCGTGCGGTGCGCTCGCGCGTCGTTGCCAAAATCCCGCAAGACGGGATTAGACGAGACGCTGCCGCGAGTCACGTGCACGGGCACCGCGCGCTCGTCTAAAAATGGTGAGCCAGTGTATGCGAGAGCCTTCATCGTCCATTTCCTTCCTTTTTGGTGCTTAGTTGGATTTTGGGGAGGCTCCACTGATTCCTTACTGTGTTGTTTTTTTTGTGTTAGGAATAGGATGCATGAGCCTTAATCTTCCATTTCCTTCTTTTCTTTTTGCTTTTTGGTGAGTAAATTGAAGCTTTTTGGTGAGTAAATTGAAGCAAGGAATTTTTCCTGGTCAGGAGGTTTTTAGTTTGAAAAACTGTGCGAGCCTTAACTGTTCACTTAAACTGGAGGTTTTTTGCTGGTAAATTTCCTTTTATTTTTTATCATGCAACAAATTTGATTTCTGTTTTTACTGGTATGTAGTGCTCTAAAAAATGCTATTTTCTGGGGTTTTTTTCTCTGCTGCTCCATTGTATTGTTGAGCAGTGTAACCCTTTGGGGCAAGTGGAACATTATGGCGATGATTCTTCATGCCACGTGTCACGGAGGAACATAGGGTCACACACGTGTAACACGGGCCTACATGTAGACTACAAGTCTGGTAAATATGTAAAGCAAAAGGTTCCACATGTATGCAATGTTACAATTGAGAACTGTAAAACCCAAATCAGAGCTGTGACATGTGACCAAGTCCCAGGAAATTGAAAGACAGTTTGTTGATTTGCCCAGACAGAGACATTAAAACTGCTAATGCTGGCAGCCATTGCCTACGTGTAAGAGACACAGAAAAGTTGATAAAGGGAACAAAAGGAATTCTAGAAGTCTTGAGAAGATACGAGGTGTTTCCTCCTGGGGATATAAGGAGTTGTACCCCAGAGGGGAAAAGGACTATCAGGAACTCACTCAACATCTTGCAGCCAGGAGGGCTGAGCTGAACTATGAACTGAGAGACAGGACTTTGCTCTCTAGCAACTCTAAGTCTGGAAACCCAGTCGCTTACAGCAAGGGCTGAGAAGAACTTATGGACCTTTGCAGGGTAAGATGCTTATTTAGGAACTCAACCAGTATAGGTTAGGAATGTGTTATATTTACCTTTGATTTCTAGTAACCACTCTGTATCAACTATCTTGCTTATGTAATCAATAAATTTACTTCTTATATTTATGAAGAAGTGTCTGTGTCTAACATTGGAACACAAGTGAGCAACAAGAGCCCTCAAGCTCTTGCGAACCCAGAGATTAAAGAGTCTGTAAATGGGAAGGATTGGGCCCTTGAGTGACAAGGGGTTGTCCCCGTGGCAGACTTGAATCAGCCGGAGAGAGAAAACTGATCCAAGTAGGCTGTGCGCGAGGGAAACTAAGTAACTCAAACCCGGTAAAGTGGGGGTGCGGACCTCCAACCTGTGACACTACGAATATGTTCTTTGGGCAATAAGTTTGTTTTCTGTGTTTGCTACAGTGTTCATCGTTAATTGAACAGACTTCACAGAAACATTGTATGCGCTGATAGGTTTTAAGTAGGGCTGAAACAAGGTCTTCGGGAAACTTTGGAATTGGCTGAAAAGGTATTCGGTTCAGAAAGGCCGAATTCCAAAGTTCCGAGGACCACGGCTGTTATTCAGAAAACTTCAGGAAACTTCGGAAACCTCTGCACGCACAGGGGGCTGGTGGACAGTTGAGTTTCTTCTGGAAATGAAACTGAAGAGTCATACTTGGTAGGAGGTGGGTATGGGAGGGGACAATTGAGTGATGGTAAGCCAGATAGCAAGTTTTGATTGGCTGACCAAGTCAGATGGTCAGCTTTTGATTTAGCTGGCAGGGCAAAATAAAAGTGTCTGCACTGCAGCCATTTTGTTCATTCTCTTGGGGGGAAATCTGGTTGCACTGCATACTAGTGCCGCCGTATCAGTAAGTAATCAGCTGGGGGTGGGGGGTGGGAGAGGGGTGCCTGGCCTGATTTGACCTGGCTTGTCCATAGGGCAAATGCTAGGGGTTATGCTACCCTTTGCCATGCCACACAGTTTAAAAAAAAAAAAAATAATTGGGTGTCACATTGCTGCCTGCTGTTTGATTGACATTGGCACCATGAGGAGGGATCATGGCAGAGGGAGCCTCTGCCTGGCTCCACTTCCCAAGTTTGCTTGGTCTGTTCAAGTTACCATTGCCACAAAACCATGCCAAGGAAGAGGGTGCCCTTGGAGGGGGAGGGGTGTGAATGTCTGGTTTCTTAATTTTGTGACCGCTGCTGGGGCCTGGTCTTACTGGCTTTTTTTGGGTGGGATTTATTTCTCCATGCAGTTGCAGACTGTTTTGTAGGGTTGGGTGTGTTGTCTAGGCTGAGGCATGGCACACAACAAAGCCTAATTGATTCACTGTAAAGTGTAATTTCTACTGTTCTGCCAGCTGCTTGGCACCATGAGGCCAGAGTCAGACTGGGATCTCTCTGCCTGGCTTCACTTCCCAAGTTTGCTTGGTCGGTTCAAGTCACCACTGACACAATGCCACGCCAAAGAAGAGAGTGTCCTTGGAGGGGGAAGGGTGTGAATGTCTGGTTTCTTAATTTTGTGACTGCTTCTCGGGACTGTGCTTTCTGGCTATTTTGGTGGGATTTATTTCTCCATACAGTTGCAGACCGTTTTGCAGAGGTTGTTGCATTCTTCCTGAGTAAATGTCCCTTGCTAGCCTGGATTTTTGTGCACTGCTTGGTTGGCATAATGATAAGTGGGTGCACTCACTGCTGATGGTGGGCCATGGTGTTGGTACACTACTGTTGGCTTGTTTGAATTTTATATCTGCATACAGTTGCGCTTTTGGGGGGTTGTCTTCTAGACAAATTGTCCCCATCTTTCTAGTCTGCTTTTCTGGGTAGTCCTTTGGCTGTGGATTCAAGAACTTTGCAACAACTTTCCAAAGCTTCCCGATGTTCTGTGCTTCAATCTCCGAATTTCAAAGCTTCAGCAAGGACATTGAATTGCCTCAGAGTACTCGGTCCGACTGTTGGAACTTCGAAAACCGGTCGGAATACCTGGAAGTACTCTATAGCTCAGCCCTAGTTTTGAGGATTCAAAAATCTCGCAATGTCGTAATGCCTCCATCTGCCGCAGTACAACGCCGAACTGCGTAACCATCATCACTAGTGTCCAACCCCTACACAGCTTGTTATTTGCACCAACGTAAACGTCAGTGATTATATCCGTTATTTGTTCTTGCTTACATAAGTGACTGAATCTCTCCTAAACTAAGCCAGTTCTGTTTGAGACAGAGAAGTCTGCAGAATCAGACAGACTTCTATAAACTACTGTGTAGCCCCATCTGTCAAGCTTGGGTGAATATTGGATCTGAGCCAGGCACTAACACCACCAGAAACAACCACAGGAAGATTTGATTGAGGAATTGAGCTTCAATTTTCCAATATTGCACTATCTTTCGAATACTGGCTGTTCTTTTTAGACAGTTTTAAAAAACAAACTCTTTTTTAAATATCACTTGGTTCACGTTCCAAACCAAGATATTGCTGCAAGACCAGCTTTGCTTTTGGATGAGCCTTGCATTAGCTCTTCTTCACTATCAGAAGTCATCTTCCGTACACCGGTATTTCCAGCATGTTTAATTTGTGAGACTTCTTTGCCTGGACTGGCATATATTATTTCTTCAGGAGGCACAGTATTCTGCACCAACTCTAGCACAATCATGTCCTGCACCAAGAGCAACAAATGTCTTCACAATAGCTTTGCTCTCTTTACTTTTGACTGCATAAGATGCTGTAACTCGAGGGAGGGCTTTGTGCCACTACAAATGTTTTTTTTAGAATATCCCCAAGGTCAGCATCAGGCTTGGCAGAATTGAGTTTTTCTGAGTGAAATTTCTTTAAAACTTTCAAGTTTATCTTGATGTAATATTCATAGTCTGCTCACTCGCACGTCCTTCCTTCCCCCTAGTACGTACACACACACTTATTCCCTGTGCATGCTAGCCAGCTAGTGCTTCCTGTCCTGTACGCTGCGTGTGGTTAGGCAGTGATGAGCCGGTGTCAGAGACCCACTAATGTAACCAGACATTATGCCAGCTCCTTGCAAGGGCCTGTTCCACAGAGTGGGACCACAGCACTTGCCACTGTGAAGAGTAAGCCCATAGCCCATAGCAGAGATGTAGTGAGTGGGGCCTGGTTCAGGTTACATACACACAGCAAATAAGGAGTGTTTATGACCTAAACTGGTAGCTAGTGCAAAGTTCGTTAACAGCTTTTGGTACTGAGTGCAGTGGCTATCAACAGCTTAACAACGGAAATACTACCTTAGAATAATCATAATTTTTTTATTATTTATATAGCTCCAACAATGTACCTGGCACTGTGCAATCATAACTGGAGAGAGTTCTCTACTTCAAGGGGCTTACAATCTAGGTAAGGGGGGACAAGGGAGAGAGGAACATAGGGAGAGAAAGGCCTGGTGGGAGAGGTTTGAAGGTTGGGAGGGAGCGGACCGTATGTGTTCAAGGGAGGGAGTTCCAGGCATGGAGAGTAGCATGGGAGAAGGGGCAGACACGTTTCTGGGAGGGTGGTGGAGATATAGCAGGAAACAAGTTCAAAAAGACAGGGAGACATTAAAGTGAATCGTCTGTTTGATCCAGTATCCTGTTGGGGATAGAGGAATACAGCATATGCGTCTCATTCACATCCCACCGCAAGGTGAAAATTGTGAACTCTCATAAAAATAAAATTTTAAAATTAAAAAAAAAATGATTCTTTTATAAGATGTGCTATTGTGTAGTACCAACCTTCCAGCAGATGCCGTAACCTGACTGTGCCCATAAAGACAAGTCTCCCATCCCATAATATTGCCCCTGGTAACAACAAATGCAGCCAGGTGAGAATTTAACAGCTGTAGCAGAAGAGGGTAAAATTAAAGTCCTTAGCATGCACAGTTCAAGGCTATTTTCCTATCAATGTTAATCAGGAATAGGAATATGCTTCAATCCAGTAGTGCAGGGCTCATTATTAGCCTATCAAAACTGGGAGACTATGACTACGTTTAGGGCAGGCAGTAATCTTGTAGCAAGCGAGAACACTATATGCTCATTCACGACACTTTTAACCCTGAACTCCATATTCTGAGACCACTTCACCAACACCCTTCCTCCCGCCCCCGCAAACTCCTTGCTTGTTCCTTAAATCTGTCTTGAAGCAATCCACTCACATAACAGCTGATCCTGCTGCATTTCCTTCATCAGCATTCTCCCTATCTTGCTGTGGTAATTTCCTCCAATGCACAAGACAAGGAAAAATGGCCTTGCGGTATCCCTGCCATCAAATTGTGCAATGTCATTGCTACTTGAGTCAGGTCCTTACAAGTAAATCTATGCACCAAATAGAGAACAAGGAAAGCTCAAGGAGCACAGGAAGTGGTAAGGATTTCGCACAATACAGTGCGGGTCTGTGCCACTACTCTCTACAATAGTGTTGTGTTAGTGATGTGAACAGTCCTTGCCACTTTTGTTTCTTGATGATCCCCTTGTTCTCTGCCACCTGATGCAAAGGATTTACTTGCAAGGATCTGACTCTGATGTAGCAGCACCTCTGCGATTACATCATTTCCTCTTCACCACCGCCCACCATTGAGTGACCATAGAGGTGTGGCCAGACAGCCCTGGAGCATTGTCCACTTCATGCCATGCACTACTTCCTGTTTGTTGCATGCAGGGATATCACAAGGGCATTCCTCCATGTCCTTTGCATTGTGGGAAATACAGCAAAGCAGGAAAACAGAAGGGCCATAAACATGAAAGAGAACTGACAGTTGCGTAACTGCATCTGAAAAGACACACGCGAGGTATTATTGTATGAATGAGCCCTAAATCAACAGCTGTACGTTTTAACATACCCTGCAGACATTCAAATGGTACACAGCCATGGATTAAAACTTTTTTAAATGGTTCATTTTAAGACATTCGAATTTAGAAATCCAGATTGTTATTACTGAATGGAATACTGCCTGACTGAGTGTCTACGAAGTTACTGACGCAGATGAGTTACTGGAGTATCCAATCACCTTCTCTCCCCTCTTCTCTTTGAGGGCATTTAAGAAGGGTGTAGTTCAATGAGAAACTGAAAAAGGGGAAAGCACGTATATTTTGTATCCTTTCGATACTTTCCCCCAAAAGCGTAGCAACTGCTTGTTGCCAAAATGGTCACTGAAACAGATGGCTTGTGCTTTACATGCAGCCTGCTTGGTCCCATTAATGACAAAAGCCTTGCAAATTCTCCCACATGAGCAGACACAAACGTAACGAACGACGCAGAGAAACAAAACACAGTATTGCAGATAAGAGCTCACATATTTAGTATAAGCCGTACCTCTATGAGCCAAACATGATTTTCTTTCAGACAAGAGAGGTCCTGGCTTGAATATTATCTATTATTGTCTACCTTGTAGATTTCTTCAGAATTATTATCATGGGGAAATGGGCACTAATTGAGTGTTTGATGATATCGTTGAAGGATGAGAGGGAAATACTTTATTTTATTGTCGGCACGGGCTTTTGCCATGGCTCAATAAATAATTATACACATACAATTCATACAAAACAAAAAGTATCAAACATAATACTCTAAACTAAGGAAGAAAAGGAAATAATAAAAAGAGAGACGAGAAACTCTTCATCATAAGTAAACATAACAAGAGATAACAAATGACATACTAAAATAATTGTGTGGAGAAATTCCACTTAATAAAAACCTAATTCCATCTAATGCTGAATCTAATGCTGAATCCCAATATCACAGATTAGAGCTAAAGGGAACACAATCCTATTTTACACCAATAAGGGTTTGTTGATTCATGCTTTTATTATCAGCCTCTTTTTCCCGGCCAACCAAATAAAGCATGCTATGGAAAAAATAGCCTCTGTAGAGGATAGCAAGAGCAACTGTCTAGGGATATCAGTATCCCGATAAACAAACATTCCAAGTAAAGGTGCAATCCACCCAGAGCGTAGGCTACCATAATAGGAACACTTCAAGACAAAATGATCCATGGTCTCAATTTCATTAAGGGCACAAGTACAACGGCGGTGGTCATATGAGACGCCGGCATGTCTACCTTCAACAATTGCAGTCTGGACAAGCTGGAACCAGCAGGGTGTAAGCTCTGCGGAGCATCCTATTAGATAATTGGTCGAGATAGGGCTCAAACATAACTCTTTTAATCAACCCTAACTGAGAGGGAAATATCTCGTCTGAGTGAGAAGGTTAGGATGAGAGTTTATTAGGCAATGAAAATGTTCCAAACGCTACAAATATCATGTTATCAAAATAAATGATGTCCTTCTGATACCACTTTATAAAGGTTTAATAGAGAGCTGGCCTTGGTTTGTAAGTTTTGTATTAGTATTATTTATTTATTTATTTTAGTTATTTGTTGAATTTCTGTGTCGCCCCTTCCTGCACAGCTCAGCTCACAATCCAAGACAATTAAAAATCATTAAAATTAATACAATAAAAAACACCCCACAGCCCCACCCAAACCCCACCTACCAAAAGGTTTTGCACCACCTTTGGAAGATAACCAGGCTCAGGCTCAAGCGAACCTCCTAGGAGAGGAGTTCCACATCATGGAGGCAGGAACAGAGAACGCCCTCCCACCCGCCCCCGCCCCACGAACAAGGGCAACAGACAAAACGCGCAGGAGGGTGGCCCTGGCCAACCATAGAGGCTGCAAAGGGACATGATAGAATAGGCGGTCTTTCAGATATATGGGACCAAGACCATTTAGGGCTTTAAAGGTCACAACCAGCACCTTGAATTATGCCCAGAAAGCTACAGGCAGCCAGTGCAGACTTTGGAGCACCGGTGTATTGTGCTCCCGGCAATTCGTCCCCAAAAGAAGCCGAGCCGCCGCATTCTGCACCAGTTGTAGCTTCCGAACAGTCTTCAAGGACCGCTTCACGCAGAGCACGTTGCAGTAAACTAGCCTCGAGGTGATGAAAGCATGGATGACAGTGGCCAGATCTGAAAACATAAAGCCTCCACACCAGATGGAGTTGGTGAAAAGCACTCCTGGCCACCACTGCCGCCATTATTGTGCCTGTTAATAATCGAATATGTGCTCAATGCAAGAAACATGCAAACATAGGTGTCGGTTTCATGGAAGCTGTAAAAGTGAGTTGTTGCTGATGTCGTAAAAAGATGTTTAGTTTGAATACTAAGGTAGGCTTCTGCTTATGCACTTATAGGGGGTATAATCAGAATTTGCACAAACCAAATCCCCATTACGCCCATTTCTTTTGTACACTAGAGCACCTCTATCTTTGGTAGTTTTGCAGAAGACGACAATGGAGTACACTCTCGCCCCCTCTAGTTTCTGTGCTCACTGTTTTAGATGTCGTGAAACAGACTGGGGATGGACTCTCGCACAACACTGCTAGAATCTGATGTCCGCGGGGCCCTGGAAGCTGTATAATGACCCCCAGATTGCTGTTGCATGTGAGTGAGGCAATACGAGCTCCAGGCCTGCTTTAAGCTCAGATCTGAAGTTTAGATCAGATCTAAATGTCAGATCCGAATTTAAAGCAGGGCCAGAATTCAGTTTGCCTCACTCGCATGCAACAGCAATCCAGGTGTCATACAGCTTCCGAGGGCCCACATACATCGGATTGTAGCAGTGTTACATGCAGATTCACCCAAGGATGGAATAGGAGTGGAAGTGACTGCAGAAGTAGAGGATGAAGGAGGTCAGGACTGTGACGCCATTCTTTCTACAGTCAATCATTCAGAGGTTTTACTGATCCAGGAGACAAAGCAGTGATTCTGGAGTTGGACATGTAAATTCTCCACATGAAGGAGAAAACCTGGCTGCTACTGTATATAAAAACCCCTAAAAGTAAACAAACTTACAGACCATAGAGATGAATCCGATAAAAGATCATCTGATTTATTTTTCTGACAATTCGACAATAAAAACAAATGAATTAATCCAGTTGCTTTCAACAGTCAGCAATCAAAGTCTAATTAGTTTACCACAAACAGCACTTATCTGGACACTTGTTCTACTCTCTTTCATTACAACGCTTCGCTTGGCATGACAATCCAACTTTGTCTGATAAATTAAGACAGTGAATATTCACCGCTTGAATTATGCATGAGAATTGCTACATCAATGCAAGTTTATTATTTAATCTCAGTTGCTATATTGAGTAATTCACCTTTTGAGTTTCCTCTGATCCTCCAAGAACACACAAACAGAAAAGCATTGTAAAAGCATCCTCACGTAACAGCTCCTGAAAGACTAAAGAATTTAAAGAATCTTCTGGGTGTTGATCTTAAAAATAATCATAGGAAGCATCTACTTTTTCTTCGACTTCCCGCAGCCATAGGAATCTGGAATGTTTCATATGAATTTCTCAGTGTCCTAGGTCCATAGTAGGTGAGAGAGAAAGACACGAGGTGGGCCAGCAATGGGGCAAAAGACCCATCTCACCACACTACTCTGCAGAGTACAAGGGCAGGATCCCACCATCACCTTTTAGAGATCAGCCCCACAAGGCCTCTCCTCCCCTTCGAAAAGAATCTGAGGCTACTCCAAATATTCGCATAATATGGAACAGATCTAGTGATTCATTGTTTGTCACTATGGCTAGACATGAGCTGGGGGCTCCCAATTTATTTTCTTCTTGCAACATATAGCTGAAGAACGGAAAAAGGTCAACTGCCACTATTCTAGCTTCAGCAACATCTTTCTTGGGCAGCGTAGGCCTGAATAAAGCAACAGACATGTTCTCTAAACTAGAGAATTCTCTGTATGCGATCTATAATTCTGTATTCTCATAATTGCTAACCTTTTAAAACTAGAATAGGGCAGGCAAAAGACATTTCTGACATCATGCGTACATTTTTCTTCTGTGAAGCTTTATTCGCATCATGCAGCAACTTAACTTAATGCCAGGTGTAAAGAGACATACCTAGTCAAACTCTCATTCCCTAGATATGTTTTTCAGACTGACAGATCTGTGTGTATAGCCATCTCTTCCTTTCTAACATCATTAGAAAAAGCAAGGTCTACCAGTTCCTGGAGCTGGGCTTATTTCTCGATGCTGTTACATAAAATCAGGCCTTGCCTCCTAATCCTTTAGTTCAGAGTCCAGATTAAAAGTGGGTAAGAGCAGTAACATGAATTTTACTAATAAATATTAGTGCATCAAGCACAGAAAAGCAACACAGAGACTGGAGTTGCATAAAGAGAAACAGATATAAATTAATTTGTAAAACATGTTGCCAGACAATTTGGTCAAGGCCAATAGCGTAACTGGGTTTATAAAACCAAGACTGGGGTAAGTTCTTGGAGGGTAGGTTAGGGGACGTAGCCTCTGACTGTCAGCAGCTGGGAGAGAACAGCAGAGAATGGATCACTCCGAGTTCTTCTCTAAAGTGCCCAGAAATGGCCACCATTGGACTGAACCACTAGGGCACTTCTTATGGCTTTATGATTCAAGGAATACTGAAGGCACATTTTATATGCAATGAGAAAGTTAAATTCAGAAATGGGTTAGCAAATGCAGGAATCAGAAACCAAGCTTTGGCCATTTTCACACAGACACTCCAACACTGATAAAATGGGGGTTATATTTTATTATACACATTGCAGGGCACCCGTAGAGCATACCTGCAGCCCTGCAACATGTATAATAAAATGTAACCCATTTTATCAGTGTTAGAGTGACTATGTGAAAAGGGCCATAATTGGTGAAAGAGATAACGAAGGGGCAAAGACTATTGCACCTTTTGCACTCGAGACCTTTTAATTTATGGGCATTTGGGGACTATGCCAATTCATTTCAGCTCAGAGTGTCCAGACTAGAACAGAAAAACCAGTTGTGGGCTCAGGATGACCATACCCCTTACCCTACAGCGGGCGATATTTCAGAGACTTATGCTGTCACCCTTGATCCTTGAAGTGTTTGGGAAGCAGCAAACCACCTGCGGGGCCAGAGGATGCATGAGATTCCTGCTTCCTCTCCTCTTTGCACCCCCTCCGCTCCATTCTGCCCCACTCTGCTCTTATGAATTTCCTTTCTGACCCAATTCTGAGACCAGCATCTGCATTTAAGGCAAGCATGACTAAATGAAGCAGACAGTCAACTCTGGGTATTTTCAGACGTTACGAGATCACAGTGAACCACGGGGTGAATACCCACCTGTGGTCACTGTGACGAACGTCTGTTTGGCGGCCGCCAGATGTTCGCCACGGTCAATCTGCACAAGGGGTCAATTTGAACCATGCTTCCCGGGCTAGCCGGGGGAATGTCCTGGGAAGCGTGGTCAAACGGACCCCCAGGCCGTGGCGCATTCGGCGCATTCGGCCGGACGCGGCGGCCGCATTGGCCCCGCCGCCCGCCCGCCTCCTCGAAGGGCGGGCGGCGGGGTGCGTGGAGGGGGCGGGCCGTGCGGCCGCACGCTGCGCCACCCGGCCCCGCCCCCTCCCGGATTCCCCGCCGGGATCCCCCCAGCACGTCTGATATGGCGTGACGGGGTGACGCCGGCGGGGAACGAATGGGTTGATTTCGGTACGGGGTCAACGGGCCCCGTAACGTCTGAAATCACCCTCTATCCAGCCTAATGGGGAGGGGGTGAGGGGGTGGGCAAGTGACTGAAGGCACTCATCAAAACCAGCCAGATTATATCCCTCAACAGTAAAGGAAGCTGAATCCCCAAAGTGTGCCTATTAAGCTGTCCTGCCTAGTCATGCAACACATTGGGTGATTTCAGAAGTTCCAATTCACCACAGTGAATCCCACCCCGGTGTGAATGGTTCACCGTGGGCTGTGGTGACACGTGCGGCCCCATCAGAAGTGACAGGATCGTGACCACCGCCCGGGGGCAATCAGAGAGAACATGGGCTGGGGGAACACAACAGACATGCAGTGGAGATGTGGACCGCGGTTCGAACCCCAGAATGCACTGCGGCTGGGGTCAATTCCTTCCACCGCGGCTGCGGGTTTCTGTTCAAAAGTTACTTTTCATTCACCCCTGCCGTGGTGACCATTCACCACACTTCTGGACCTCCTCCCGCCCCGACCTCACGAAGCGTGGTTAGCTTCACCCCGGGCCGCATTTGACTGTGGTGAACATCTGGATGCGAGCAAACAGACATGCACGGCACTTTCACCACCCCCTGTGTTTGACTGAGGTTGACTGTGGTGGACATTCACCACGTCACTTCTGAAATCACCCATTAACACAGCAATGAGCTGTCATTTTCACTCACTTTTTCCTGTTTGGTTTTCTTCCCCATGTTGTTTTAATTTACTATTTATATAGCACCAGCAATGTGCCTGGTGCTGAACATTCATGATTAGAGGCTGGTCCCAGCTCTGAGTATTTCTAATCCAGGATAGATAAAGGATGGAAGACAAAGGGAAAGAAACAAAGATACGCTTGATAAATTAAGAAGTTGCAGGTGCATATGTTTGGCTAAATTAAATGGGGGAGGAAAAGGATTCTGGGAAAAGACAGACTATAAAGAGAAGCATCACTAAATAATCTAGAAGGGTGAGGAGCAAGGCAAAGCTTGTTGGAAGCGATAGAGGGTTTTTTGAGAGAGATCTGAAGGTCAAAAGTAAGAGATCCAGGCATGGGGGCAGCAAGGGTGATGGGGGTGAAGACAATTTAGGGAGCAGGTAGGTGTAGAGAAATGAAATTCCCACAGGAATGAAATGGGAAACAAGGACAGAAAGGAATAGCCTTGAAGGGGAGGACAAGCAGTATGTGATGGATGCAGAGGGGCCAGTGGAGGAAGCAGAGGCGGCGTTGAACATGATCAAAGAAGCAGGCAGGGTGGATGATCTTGGCAGCAGAGTCTTGAACGAAAATGAGAGGATGAAGGCCAGTGTGACGGAGAATGCAGCAGCTGAGGTGATGGATGTCTAGAGTTGTGTCAGTAGTAACGGATTTTAGTGATGTTATGAAGGGAGAAACAACAGACCTTAGTAGCAGAGTGAATATGAGGGGTAAAGGAATGGAAGCCCATCAACTTTCACACACTGGTAAATTACTTGTTTGAGTGAATGATTGCTTACTTCAACAGAATTGTTTCCTTATTTATTTTTCTTTTCCCTGTTCAATTTTCTTCCTTATTCTTTTTGATTTAGCATGCATTTTCTGTTTGTTTACCATAAAAACTAAGTACACTTATGCCTTTGTGCACTAAAGCTTGCACCATAAAAAAATGCCTTATGGTGCACAATGAGAGTTATATTAAAACTTTCAGCCCTACTACAGCAACGTCACCGTGTTGTGCCAGTACACGGAAATAAGATTTCTGCCCCATCATTTCTTGAGGTGTAAAGAAACTAGAAATTTAAGAAGGTAAGTAGAAATGGAAAAGATCCAGAGAAGGGCAACAAAAATGATCACGGGTATGTAACGGCTTCTGTTTGAAGAAAGGACTGATAGGTTAGAATTCTTCCACTTGGAGAAGAGATGCCTGAGAGGGGATATTACAGAAGTTTATAAAATCATGAGTGGCATGGAATGAGTAAATAGGGAGTAGTTATTTACCTTCTTAAAAAAATAGTACTAGAACTAGGGGACAATTCATGAAACTAACTGGGGGCAGATTTATAACAAATAAAAAAGTATTTTTTCACCCAACACACAAATAACTCGTGAGACTTGTTGCCGGAGGATGTTAGTCAGTTGCCGGAGGATGTCAATTCTAGTAACATAGCCGGATTTTAAAAAGGATTCGATAAGTTCTTGGAGGATAGGTCCATTATTGTCTATTAGTGAAGTAGGTTGGTGGACCGTCAGGAGCTGGGAGTGAACAGCAGAGAATGGATCAATCACTTAATTATGATCCCCTGGGTACTTCCCTTAAGTAACTGAGAATGGTCACCATCAGAGCCAGGATGCTAGTCTCAATAGACTATTGTTCTTACCCAGTCTGATACTTCTTATGTTCTTAAAAAGTGATAGAAAGTATTGAGAAGGGTAAAGTTGCAAATATTATTATTATTATTATTATTAACAAACATTTATATAGCGCCAGCAGTGTACCTGGCACTTTACAAAGTAATAAAATAGACACGGTCCCTGCCCCTAGGGCTTACAATCTGAGAGACAGGAGCTGGGGGAGAGACTTAGGAAGGGGAACAGAGGGAGAGACAAGGGGTCTAACATTCATGAAGATGCGAGGTCTCAAGTGCACGTGCTTGGCTTGGTTACGATGAGAATGACAGCAGGCAGGTCCATGCTGCAAGGATAAGGGTAAACAGACCGTAGGTATAGGAATAGTGGCTCAGCAGGATAAAGAGTCAGATAGAGCAGAGAGAAAGAGGTGAGTTTTAAGGAGAGCTTTGAAGGTATGAAGGGAGGGGGCAAGGCGGATGTGGACAGGGAGGGAGTTCCAGGCATGGGGGGCAGCAAGTGAGAAGGGACGAAGGTGCTTAGGGGAGCAGGGAAGGCGTGGAAGGGTGAGAGAAGGGACAGAGGAGGAGCGAAGTGCACGGGCTGGAGTATGGAGGGCGATAAGTGCAGAGAGGTAGGGGGGAGTGAGGTTGTGAAGAGCTTCATAGGTGAAGACTAGGAGCTTGTGCAGGATTCGTTCAGGAAGGGGAAGCCAGTGAAGCGAAGAGAGGAGGGGCTGCACATGGTAGAAGCGACTGGCAAGGTAGATGACCCTGGCAGCAGAGTTTTGGACAGAGATGAGGGGAGAAAGGTGAGACCGGGGAAGGCCAGTGAGAAGGAGGTTAGTACTGTCTGTAACAGGGTGTCTTCCCTCCTGGGTGCATACATTCAGTTCATGACTCTGTTCCCAGATATCCACAAAATCACTCAGCCGGAGTCCATTTCCAAAACTGTCTCCCCTCCCAGGGCTAGTTTACGGTCCCAACAAAATGCTTCTATTAAACTGGCCAGTATATGCAGAATTCGTCTTCTTTCTACCCTGACTTCTATGGTTGAGCAAGTAAAATCCCTTCTCAAGTCAATCTTAGCTCTGGAATAATTTACTGAATCAATACATTGGCTTCCTTTTACATGGGGTTCTCCCTCTCAGGCGCCTTCCAAAACGCCAGCTATAGTCCAACCCACATGCAATTAAGGAAACATGGAGTTAAGGAAACTGCTATAAGGTAGGTACATAGTTCATTAAGAAGTCATAGCCAGAGAATACTAGTTAATGATTTCCTGTCAAAATGGGAAAAGGTAGCAAGTAGGGCTCCACAAATGTCTTTCCTAGTCGAGTGTTATTCTGTATTTTCGTCAATGACTTGAATTAAGGAGTGGATGACACAAAAGCTTACCGTAAAATGGTCCTGACGAACTGAAGAACTGTACTGAAAACCAGATGAAACTCGGTAAATGTAAATATGGCATGTAGAAAAATCAAATGTACAAATACGAAACGATGGATACTGGGATATGAAATGAGAAACATTGGGGTATTCTAGTGTATCAGAAGCTAAACACAAGTTAGCAAAGAAATGCTGCAAAAAGACAAATCCCATTTTGGGTTGCAATAGTGGGAAAGCAGCATCGTGTCCAAGATATGGGAAGTGATTTGTTCTTCATGATTACTCAAAGATAGGCCAAGAAGACAATTAAGCTAACAAAATGGAGGAAAACTTTACGTTTAAACGTCAGGGGGAACTTTCAAACCATAATTGACAATGGAAGAAATTACAGGCTGTAGGGTTCCTGCCACTGGAAGCATTAAAAGTATATTAGAGGGGCACACCTCTGGTGGTGATGGTTTAGGTGTAGGTGATCATCTACATGGCACTCAACTGGGTAAGGCATGAGCATAAAACAGGCTAGATGACCTTCAAAGTCTTCTTCACCCCTAATATTTAACTGAACTAACTATATATGGGATATGCTGACATGACCCTTGCTGATACAGGTGTCCTAGGCTTTGACTATAGATTTTCTACCCGTTTTCCCAAAGCTCCTGGTCTTGGCCTCCTGCCTAGAAATTAAAGTGAATCCTTCTCTACCCTGGCTCGAAACTTCCCTTCCCTTCTTTAGACTGAGCTCTTTACTCTTTTCATACAGAATTCTTGCAGTCAGATGGAATAGGTTCGAGATGGCTTTTGCTGACAGCAGCAACCCCTGCATATGCCCCCAGCTTTGTTTCTAAGCAGACTCTCTCTAAGGCCCTTGTAAAACAGACTGTGACTGGGGGGGGGGGGGAGAACAGGTGTGCGTGTCGGTGCGAGGGGTGGTAGGTGGGTGCACACGGACACACACCCATCTCCACCCATGGAGCAACCGTCGTTTGGCCAATTGCTCCTTACATGAATAATGAGTGAAAGTGGTGGGTCGCGAGAGCGTGCACCTATGCCCCCCCCACCCCAACCTGCTGCGGTGTTTACACGGACAGTACCTACCTACACATGAACATCCAGCAGATCTGCATGTGTATGCGCGGGTCCGACTTGTGTAAAAAGGACCTAAAAAGTATTCACACAAGTGATTTACCCTTAAGAACATAAGTAGTGCCATACTGGGTAAGATCAATGGTCCATCAAGCCCAGCATCCTGTCTCCGACATTGGCCAGTCTTAGTCACTTGGGATATGTACCCAACAGGTCATTAATTGGGTGATCCATTCCTTGTTGCTCACTCCAGCGCCTGACACTCAGAGGTTAAGTCCCCCAAACCTATTTGGCTAACAGATATTAATAGACCCACGCTCCAATAACTTATAAAATCCTTTTTTTTTTAAACCCAGCTGTACTACTGGCTTTCAGCCAGATCCTTTGGCAACAAATTCCACAAATTAAAGGTGTGTTGTGTCAAAAAAAAACACAACCACCTCTCATTTGTCTTAAATCTGCTGCCAGTAATTTCATGGAGTGTCCCCTAATTCTAGTGCTATTTGAGAGGGTAAACAACAGTTAACTCCACAACACTCATGATTTTATAAACTTCTATCATATCCCCTTTCAGTCGTGTCTTCTCCAAGCGAAGAGTCCCAACCTATCCAGCCTCTCCTTGTATAGAAAGTCATTCCATACCCTTGATCATTTTTTGTTCCCCTTTTCTACATCTACTGTATCTTTTTTGACATGGGATGACCAAAACTGCTCACAATATTCAAGGTCCGGTCACCACAGATTTATATAAAGGCATTATGATATTTTCTGTTTTATTCTCTACCCCTTGCCGAATAAGTTCCCAATATTCTCATCTTGATGTCATCAGATCCCTGGACTCATTTCAAGTCAGGCTTCCATCCTGGGTATGGTACAGAGACTGCGCTTGTGGCCTTGCTTGATGACCTGCGCCTGGAGATTGACGTGGAGAATTCTACCCTGTTCATCCTGTAAGATCTTTCAGAGACCTTTGCTACAGCTGACCACGAGGTGTTGTTGGTACGACTGTGGGATCTGGCGCGGTGTGTGGGATAGCTCTTGAGGGGTTCTGCTCCTTCCTGTTAGGGAGGTTCCAGACAGCAGTGATGGGTGATGATTACGCATCGTCCTCTCAGGACCTTCCGTGTGGAGTCCTGCAGGGTTCTAGCCTGTCTCCCCTCTTGTTCAACGTGTACATGAGACCATTGGTCGTCAGAGGTTTTGTGGGATCTTTAGGGGTTTCTATTGGTTTTAAATGTTTTTAAGGAATGTTAGCCGCCCTGAGCTTCAGGGAAGGGCGGCATGTAAATTGAAATAAATAAATAAATAAATATGCATTCTGAAATTATTATATGGTGTTGCAGAGGCGTGGATTATAATGAATGTAAATGTATTTGTGGTCCAAACCAGGTGGAAGATTTAATACATTATTTACTGTATTGTCCCTTATATACCGGGCCCCGGGAAAAACTTTTTCAGTCAACTATTGTGGATCCACAGTTGGAATACTGGTTTATCTACTAGGTGATGATAGAGACAATCTAACAACTGCTGTGGCGTCGTTTGCAGTTTCGGCACTGAAATTATGGGAACAGAGGGGCAAATCAGGGGTGCGGGACCTCAGACCCGGGGGCCAAATGCGGCCACTAGCAAGTTTTATGTGGCCCCTTTCCACTTCCTGAATCTGGCCCTTGGATCCAGTTCTTGCCTCCAATCACTGAAAAAAAATGAGCTCAAGGGAAGGGAGCAGAGATGAGGTCATACAAACAAGGACAGGGGACAGTTCTATGGCACAGATCCATGATTTGGACTCTCCTTGAGTGCATCCCTTAAGCACCCCGGCCCCAACTTCTGTGTGGCCCTCGGAGCTTGTACAAGCTTTCAAAGTGGCCCCTGGGAGGGAAAAGATTCTCCACCAATGTTATAAACGGTCAAGGCTTAATGCCAATGTTATAAATTTAGTGTATGTGCATCAAGGAATCTTTTGGGTTATAAATATTGGAGTTTGAATGTGGGTTGATGGAGGTATTGTTGTATTTACTGTTGTATTTGATCTAAACTTAATTTTTTGTTTCTGTTTATGCTTAATAAGATCTATTGGTCAAATCAATAAATCAAAATCAATAAATAAAATTATGTTTGCTTTTTGGACCGCCAACACACATTGAGCTGAGGATTTCAATGTACTGTCCAGTGACTCCATGATCCTTTTCCTGAGTGATAACCCCTAATTTAGAACCCAGCATTTTGTACATCTACATGCATCGCTTTGCACTTGTCAACGTTCAGTTTCATCTGCCATTTAGTTGCCCAGTCTCACAAGGTCTTCCCTCAGTCCCTCACATAGTCCACTCAGGTTTTTCATTATCTTGAATAATTTCATGTCATCTGAGGTGCCACAAAGTTATTCAAGATAGTGAAAAACCTTCATCTGGAAATTTGATCACCTCCCTCCTTACTATCTTTCCAGACCATTAATGGATATATTAAACACCACCGGTCCCAATACAGATCCCTGTCGCACGCCACTACTTACTTCTCTCCCTTATGAAAACTGGCCAATTATTTTTATTTATTTATTCATTCATTCATTTCAATTTCTTGGCTGCCCCCTCCTGCTACTGGAGCTCGGGACAGCTCACAACATATTTAAGAACATATAAAAATATAACAATATAATTATTATATAATAATATAATTCATCAATAAATACTCAATGGGTGCTCCTCGACTCACAGCTCTGCCTGGATCTCCAGGTGGAGGCTGTGGTGAGGGGAGCATTTTGCCAATTACATCTGATACGACGGCTGCGGCTGTATGTTTCGGACTTGGATCTGGCCACCATCATCCATGCCTTTATCACCTCTAGACTAGACTACCATAACGCACTCTACGTGGGGCTGCCCCTTGGGGACGGTCCAGAGGTTGCAGCTGGTGCAGAATGCGACGGCCCGTCTCTAACGGGGACGGGTCACCGCGAGCGCATTACACCGGTGCGCCGTTCTCTGCACTGGTTGCCTATTATCTTCCGGGCCCAATTCAAGGTGTTGGTAATTACCTATAAAGCCCTAAACGGCCTGGGCCCGGCTAACCTGCGGCTTACCTGCAGAACCGCCTCAGGCCCCGGATTGCATTGCAGCCCCTGCGGTCGGTCAGGGACGCCCAACTCCAAGTCCCCTGGGTTGTGACAATGGGGAGGGCATTCTCGGTGGCCGCTCCTAGGCTGTGGAACTCTCTCCCAGGGGCCCGTCTGGCCCCAGACCTCCCCTCTTTTCAGAGACAGTGTAAGACCTGGCTGTTCCGCTGGGCCTTTGGAAAGGGAGACGGGTAGGGTGGAGTGGGGTGGGGGAATTGTGCCCTTTTAGTTCTTTTTATCATTTTAAATGTTTTTAATGATATTTTATGTGTTTTTATTGTTTATGCATTTTGTAAGCTGCCCCAAGCTGCTCTGTGAGCAGGAGGGGGTGGGATAGAAAAATAGTAAAATAAATAAATATCAAAATACAAAAAACAATCTAAAATCAAAAATACCCTAGGCAGAGCCTGGGGCCTACCCTTTGTTTTCCATCATTTAACCAATTACTGGTCCACGATAGGACACTGCCCCCTATCCCGTGACTATTTATTATCCTCAAGGGTCTCATGAGGGACCTTAATGAACGCTTACTGAAAATCTAGATATACTATATTGACCAGCTCACCCTTATCCACTTACTTAAATTCCAGTAGATTAGTAAGGCACCATTTCCCTTTGCTAAATCCATGCTGACTCTTCCCCATTGTGCATTTATCAATATGTCCCAATAATTCTGTTTCACAACCGTTTCTACTTGTTTACCCGGCACCATCATCAGGCTTACTGATCTGTAATTTCCAGTTTCACCTCTGGAGCCCTTTTTAAAAAACATATAGGTGTTACATTGCTACCCTCCAATCCTCAGGTACAGTGGCAGATTTTAGCAATAGGTTACAAATTACCAATAGTAGGATAGAAATTTCATGTTTCTGTTCCCTTCCAGAGCAGGGAACAGACAAACCCCCATTATCAGAGTTCACAAGAAAAATAATTGCAGAGGAATAAAAACAGGTCTTTTGTTTTTGCTAGTAGTTACAGGCACAGATTATCAACCTTTCGTTCAACTAATGTATTGTACAACTCAAACAGACCAAAAGCTCACATTCTTTAAACAATAAAAGATGATTATAGGTGATGCAGTAATAACGTCTATTATTAAGGTTGGCTAAGTCTTACCATTATAACTCCCTAATTTTAGTTGCTTATATCTTGGACAAATTGTAAACTGTCTACATTTTTTCACTCAACCTCTTACATCTCTGTGTAAGCCGCTCCGAGCTGATTTGCAGAAGGGGCGGGATATAAAATTGTAAAATAAATAAATCTCAAGTAAAATGTATCTGGAAAGTTTGAGGTAAAATTAGTTTCTGCTTTTTCCAAGAATGAGGGCGGTGAAAATAGATCGTTTGGGGTAGGGTCAAAGAAAATGTCCGACTTGTTTATAAAACGGCTTATTTTAACGTGGCTGTGGACCCTCCACCAAACCGCAACCTGCAACACATTTGAAACCTATTCTTAAAGGACAATTGTTCATAACTGACATAGCAAGTACATCCGATATAATTTAGGTATGGCATGTACACAACAGATCACTGGCTCATTAAACTAACTTCCCTATATTTTTGCTGCTACATTAAATGTCAATGCATGACATTACTGCTTCCAGTGAATTTATATGCACTGTGTATGGTTCACTTGAAATATTGGTGATGATCATCATAAAGATACCAGTTTCTATGCAAAACAAGAGAAAATTAAACAGCCCGGCTTGCGGTATTGTTATTTTTATTTCAAAAAAAGACAAACAAAAACCCCAAAGGAAAAGTGTTCTTGAAGCAGGTTATGTTGTATTGGCAGTTCTGTGGATTTTGAAATACAAAAGGAAAACAAGTGATGATTTAAAAAATCATCCGCCCTCTTACTGTTAGTAAGCTAATGTCAGGGCTATGCATACTCCATCTAGGGGAAGCAGTAAATTATTCTTCACTTAAATAATATACACTTTTCAGTATTTCATTCTCTTTATGCAGTTTGTTCCACACTAACCTTTTTTTTAGTACCGGAACATTATGATTCCAGGTAAAGAAAGAATTAAATAGAAAGTCATTACATACGTCCGAAACAATGTTATGTCTTTTACTTAGGCGACTTTCACATATTACCTGGGAGGCGTTGCAGCATCTGTGAGGGCAATCACAGCTCTATTCTCATGGGAATTAGCACACACTATTCTGCTTTTATCCCATGAGAGCACCCATCATTGTAAAACCTACACTGGGGGACCTGGTCATGTGCGAGTGTTCTCGCGGGGTAAAAGCAGAATAGCACATTCCTACGTGTGCTGATTGCCGTGAGAACAGAACTGTAATTGCCATCCCCGCATCCCAGGTAATACGTGAAAGTGGTCTCCATCTAACAAAAGTAGGAACAACAGGAGTTGGCCGTGTAAAACCACTCATCAGAATTTTACTTAAGCAGATCTTGTGGAGATAGAGAAAAGTGATGCTCAAATTAAGTTTGCACTAGGTTTTTCAATCCCCAGTCCCTTTTCACCCCTCAGAAGCAGGGTAGAGTTGCGTGTGTGTGTGTAATCCTGTCCGTTCTGACTCTGGGAGTCTTGGGTGGGCTGGAAACCTGGTGCTGACTCTCTTTACAGCCCACTTGAGATTCCCAGAATCACAACTGACAGGATATCTCTCTCTCTCTCTCTCTCTCTCTCTCACACACACACATACACACACTTCTTTGTGCCTGGCTGTCAGTGAGAGTCCACATGCCCAGTGATGTGGAGACAAAAACAACTGATGTTCTCCAACACTCATCTCTATATACTACAGTATTTTAATCACAATCTACTAAAAAATCACCAAAACACTCAAAGGTCCAAATATTTTTAGCTGGGTGGATATAAGTCTATGCACCTTACAATTTGAGTTATCAAGGTTCAGAATTTGACTTATCCAGCTCAAGAAGCAATACATCCCCATAAACCAGGGGCTGGCCAAAAAAAAAAAAATCCACTTATCCAGAAATTCAAGTTACACACATTCTATGTAAGTGAATTCCACTGAACCAAACTAGGATCACAATACTAAAACTACTTACTCTACAGTAGACCTACTGGTGTCAATGGGAGTCCTGTGAAGTTGGTGACTTGTGGCTTGCAGCCTACTGTTGTCCATCTATTGGAACACTGCTGAAGTTAATGGTTGATGAATTCTCAAAAGTCGCAGGTCTTACCAACATTTGGATCAAACCCAATGCACCTCTATGCAAATACTCAGACGAATTAGGCTTGGAGTAAAAATCTTTCATATCCAACCAAATGAAGAGGTTAATGTTACACGCTTAGAAGTTGTTTAACAGTGTCTGAGATTGAAGACCATTAAAATCATACAAGAAACATATCTTGTTAGTTCCAAGGCTAATTGTGAAAAATCTCTTATGCCTATTCATTTTTTTAAAAAGTAAGTATCTTGGTCTTGTGGTTCATACCATTAAATAAATAAATAAACAAACAAACAAAAACAAACAAACCTATTTATGTAATGGTATATGATAATTTTAATTTTTATATTGCACCCCCTGCTATGGCACTCTGAGCACTTCACGAAAAACAATTCGGATTCCCACCAGCTGAAAAAGTCTCCTACCTGGAGTTCCCCAGAACTAACGCTCTAAAACCCTCTAAAGAACTCCGCACCCGAAGGCCGCCTCTGCGGAGGCCGTTGAGTTAAGCCTGTAGAGTGGGGCAAACGTGTGGACAGACGCCCAGGTGGCTGCCCTACAAACCTCTTCTAGGGAAGTCCTATTTAAGAGACCTGAATTGGTAGCGGCCCCTCTGACTGAGTGGGCCACAATGCCACTAGGTGCTGCAATCCCGGCCACCTTATAAGCTTCCACAATGCAGCACTTTAGCCACTTGGCTAAGGTGGATTGCTAACCTTTTCCCCCTGTCTCTTAAGTCCAAAGGCCACAAACAAGGCGGAAGCATCTCTTAATGGTCTGGTTCTATCAAGGTAAATCTCTTGACTACCTGTCTCACATCTAACTTGTGCCAGGTGATCTCTTGCGCATGTTGGGGCTTGGGACAGAAGGATGGGAGTGAGAGCTCCTGTTCCTTGTGGAAGGCTCGGACAGAAAGATGGATCCAGCCAGAGTGTCAGCTTGTCCTTGTGGAAAATACACAATTTCAGGTCGGCAGAGAGTGCCCCTAACTCTGACACACTCCAGGCCAAAGTGACAGCCACCAAAAACAGAGTTTTTATGGATAGAAAGAACATCGACACGCTGTTCAAGGGCTCAAAGGGCGGTTTCATCAGTGCTGATAATACCTCCATGAGCCTCCATGTTGGGAAAATGTGTTGAACACCCTTCTCAGACATTAACAAGAAAATTTTCTCCATGTTGCTTCACAGACTTTGTTGATCGACTCCCAGCTGGATGACAGCAGAGTGTCCAGGCGTTTGTCTGAGAAGCCAATTGCACTTAGTTGCCTCCTTTCAACCTCCAGGCCCTTAGCGCTAGCTTCTCGACATGTGGTTTGAGGGACTGGACCTAGGGACAGGAGATCTTCCCAGAGTAGAAGTGGGAAAGGGAGAGGGTCCTTGACCGACATGTCGAGCAGGTCCGAGAACCACGGACAGCATGGCCAGTGAGAAGTCATTAGAACAACCTGGGCCTGAAGTTCCCTGGTTCACTGAAGAACCTGGGAGATTATCGGAAACAGGGTAAAGGCGTATAGAGGTCCCCTTGGCCACAGGGTGGACAGTATGTCTATGCCTGCTGCACCTGGAACTCTTTTGCTTGTCAAGAACATTACCAATTTCTTGTTGATGTTGTTGGAAAATAGGTCCATTACTGGAACTCTGAACCTGGAGCAAATCAGACAAAAGGCCTTCTGTGACAGAGTCCAATCCCCAGGATCTGCTAACTGAGTCAATCCACTGCCAGATTCAGGACTCCTGCTACATGTACCACTTGAATCAATGATGGATGATGTTCTGTACACAAGAACAGAATGGACGTTTCCTCCTGCAACTTCTTGGATCGCGACATCCCCCCCGATGATTGATGTAAGCCATTGCCATGACGCTATCTTTCTGAATCAGGATATCCGATCCCACCACCCTGTTGGTGAAGTGAAAGGAGGACTAAGTATGCGGCTCTTAGTTTGAGATGACTGATGTGCCACTTCTCCTCCTCCCTCAACCATCTGCGTTGTGCAGATCCAAGGCGGCAAAACGCTCCCCATCCTCTGTTGCTTGCATCTGTAGTGATGAACAGTCTCTGAGGCTCCCGGAGAGGCAGACCCTTTGACAGATGCTGCAGGGATGACTATCTCTGCATTTGAGATTTCAGAGCGATGGGACCTGAAGGAGGAGGAAGGACTGGTTTGCGATCTCCAGCTGGTAAGGTCGCAGGAATCTTTGGAGGGGCCACAGATGGAGTCTGGCCCATGCCACTGTGTCGAGGCAGGATACCATGCTGCACAGGAGCTTTGCGAGAAACATTAGTTCTAGGTGATCCTTCCTGAGAAAATGGTCTAGGAGAGAGAACATTTTCTCCAGACACTCGGTGGAAAGGAATACCCTTTCTCTGATTGTATCTATCTGAACTCCAACATGGACACTAGAAGTTTCAGGGGAAAGGCAGCTTTTCTTTCTGTTGATTAGGAATACATGCACTACCAAGCAGTCTATCATTATCTGCAGGCCCTGCTTCCAGGAGGGCGATCGCACTAGAAGGTTATCGAAGTGAGCATGTATATATGTAGCCCCTTGAGTCTCAGGTGGGCCATGAGAGCCACCAGGATCTTCGTGAATATGAATGATAATGAGACCCCGAAAGGCAGCACCCGGAATTGGAAGTGCTTGCTTTCCCTGGCAAACCAGAGGAGCCTCCTATGGGACTCCTGGATCGGAATGTGGAGGTAGGCTTCACGAAGGTCTATGGACACTAGGAAGTCTACGGGCTGCATAGCTGACTTGACGGAACCCAGCGTCTCCATCCTGAACTTCTTGTATCTCACCCACTTATTGAGGCCACTGAGGTCGAGTATTGCCCGGATGTCTCCGTTCTTCTTGGGAACAGTGAAAAATATAGAGCATACACCAGAGAATCTCTGACCTCATGGGACCGGCTCTATGGTCCTGATGTCAAGAAAATGGTGAACTACCATCTCTGCCTTTCTTGCCTTCTGGGATCCTTTGAGACCGGAGACTGAATCCAATGATCCCACGGGGTGGAGATGAACTTGATGTCATAATCCTGAAAGATTGTTTCATTGACCCATGCGTCTCTCAACACGTGTGCCCAGACATACACAAAGGTCTGGAGCATCCCCCCTACGAATCTGTGCTCTGGGGGAGGCTTGGCCAATCAGGCTGGAGATTTGGACTGTTTCGTGGCGGGGGGCTGGGGTTTCTTAAACCAGGGTCTGTCAGGTGTCTTTCTGTGTCGCTGCCACTTTGCGTGCCTGCCCCCCTGGGCATGCCAGTTTGCTCTGTGGCTACGGCTGGAGTTTCTCAGACAAAGGAATGTTTGTGAGGACCTTTAGAGGAGTTCAAGGGCAGAGCCCTCTTCTCTCAGGTTCCATGGTGAGGGCATTCTCCATAGCTTCTCCCAAAAAATTGTTTACCCTGAAACGTGATTCCTATCAAGACTGATTTTGATGATAAGTTCACCCTCCAAAGTCTCAGCCAAACTGATCGGCGGGCAACCACGCCAGTCGCCATTGCCCTTGCGTTTAGCTGGATAGCATCCAAAGTAGCATCAGCTGGAGAGGCAACAGCGAGGGCTAGATCCTTGAAGCTATCCTTAAGTTCCTTTTGTTCCAAGATGGCGGTGCAGCGGGAAAAAGTATGGCACTGCAAATGGTACTGCCGCGGCTCCAACTCCCTGCCAGTCAGAAGAAGCAAACAGAGGAGCGGCTCCTAGTGCAGCAGCTCCCCCAAGGACGGCCCTTCTGGAGTAAAGCATTGGGGGGGGGGGGGTTGAGGCAGGGGGAAGGACCCACACCCCTCGCTCCCCTGCCAGCAACTCAATCTGGCCCTCTCAAGGAGGGAAGGGAGAGAGAGAGGAGCGGACCAGCAGAAGGAGAAAAGGAAAGAAAAAATCCCTAACCTGCACAGGGAGTGCTCCTAAGGGAGCCTCTAGATTCTGCTTCCTACCCTCAGCAAGGCAGGAACGAAACTGGGGTCTTGTCGAGGGCTGTGCCCCTCCCATGAACGAGGCTGTCAATCTTCATTATTAATCCTGCCTACTCAAGTGAGGAGGGACACATCCCATCAGTCAAGACCCATCTGTCCTGCCACGAGGAGGAGAAACACACTATCTGTCCCCTTTTCAACCTTGAAGGAAGCACAGAAAAATAGCATACACCATGCCCGACACCTCCTCCCCCCTCCCCGCCAAAATCTATTATTTAGTAATAGCTTGAACCCTGCTCCTGCAGACAGATGCTCTACTACAGGCCCCTGCGTCTACATTAACCCAGAGGTCTATGCTTGCTATCCTACATGCATAAGGTAACAGCCTATATAACATGATCCTTCTGCAAGAATATCAATGCATGTGTTAAGGAAACTTCCTGGCAGTAAGATATGTTGTTAAAAACCTGTCATTTTACAGTCGGATTAATGAAAAACATACAAATGTATTATGGTTTGTTTTAGGGTTTTTTTTAACTATGAAATTCGTTGTCCTGTGTTCCTTCTAGAATTTATTATTTGTTTTGGGGGTTTTTTAAATATCACCATATGGAGAGAACCGAGTTCTTCTATCAGTTCATCCCAAAATCCTAAATATTTCTCCCCCCCCCTCCCTTTCTGAATCTTGGGAGAATTCAAAGGCTTACCAGTAAAACACAATTAGGATAAGATATTTGAAAGTGGCGAAGTGCAGCCTATTTACACAAAACCCAGTTCCCTCACAAGGATCACGCTTTCCCCCCCTTTTTAAGTACCTCTATAAATGTGCCAAAGAAATCCTTCTACATTTCATTCAACATTAACACAGCTGAGTATCAACTCTTTCACTGGATAGTAAAACCATTTATGATTTTAAAAACTAACTGTAGATTATTGTAGGTTAACAGCACCACATACAGGAAAACAGCATGAACATAAAATGGACTGAATGCAAAAATAAAAAAAAATTAAATATTAAAAGTAGAACTGGGCTTTGATTAATTTTTAAAAGTTACAGTAAAAAGACTCAATTTCTTTGATGAGAAAAAAAATCACATCATTCACCTAAAAATATAATGTAGGAGGCAGAAAGCAGAGCATATAGCCTGTAAAACCATTTTTCTACTCCTTAGGAGCACTTTTTTCTGATATGAACATTAATAAATATTGGTTTTGTTCTTTATACTGAAACAAGTTAATCATCCAAGTCGTCTTTACCACAAATGTATATCTTTTCTCTAGAAATGTGCGCTTAGCTTTGTAACCCAAATATTAGTTTTGCCGTACTTTTTTTTTTTGTATCTGTTTCCAGGATGGACCATCACCTGAAGAGGATTGTCAACACACCACATTGGGCGTTTTCAGACAAGGCACTCTCCACCCACTACCCCCCAACCTCCCACCCATTATACCGGTTACAGGGCACCCATAAGGCAACACTGCAGCCCTGCATCAGGTAGAGTGGGTGTTATACAGAATCTGACTTGAGGTCTTGTAACTCAATTGCATCTTTGTTTATTCGTTTTAATTTCGCTCCACATTATTTGAGCACGTTAAACAGTGATCATTCTAACCTTTCCCACTATTAATGCTAGGGCAGCTCTGGATATTTTTTATCAAATCCCAGAACTTCTTTCCATGACATCTTCCCATTTTCCAAAGAATCAGTCTTTGTACTTTGACAGTAAGGAAATGTTGCTGTTGTCATTTTGAAGACACTCTCTCATCACAGAGGGCACCTCCGATTCCGAGTTACTGGTAGGATATACAGTACCTGCTAGGGCACTAAAGCGGGAGCACAGGAAGAGTTTGGTACCAACACCACCACAGGCAGACAGGGCTGAGAGACTCCCTGAGGCACTTCCAAAGCTACGCAAACAGGAGCCGCAATGGTAAAAACATTTATTAATCATAATTACACTGTTAATACAGGAGAGAGGGGAAATCTGAACTAGAAAAATTCTTGGCTATGAGAATATGAATTGCAGTTAAGTTTCCTCAACAAAACACTCCAGACTTGCAGCTGTTATTCCTTAATTTCTCAGTTTTCTTCTACCCTTTCCTTCTTTGCTCCAGTGCTCCACTCAGGCTACCAGCCCAGTAAGTAAATCAGTCACACAAACAAGTTCAAGTCTTTGAGGGTGGGGAGGCACAGTTGAGGAGTGAGGGAAAGGTTGGGGTTTGATGCTCTTTTTATATGTATAGTTTTTATTTGTTTTGTAAGGTGTCCTGAGCCATTTAGAAGGGGCAGGCTAAAAATTGGAATAAATAAATAATAAATAAATAAGTATATGTTTCTTAGGGCACGCTTCAATGAACAATCTCAGTTCAATGAAATCAAACTAACACCACCACTCTGGTAGTGTTCACACCACAGCAGAGAACAGGTGCAATTGCCTTGCAATCTACCCCAGGCTGTCTGGAAGGGTACATTTACACAGATCCGTCTTTCCCCACCACTAGCATGGTGGGACATTACCCTGTGGCAGGGCTGGTGGCTAATTCCCGATATTTGTATGAAATCCTCCGGGGAGGACTCAAAACCCTGCCCCATTCATTGTAAACTTTTTTACTCTATAGTCTTGTGTTTATTTATTATTTATTTATTGATTGATTGAATTTATACCCCGCCCCTCCTGAATCCAGCTCGGGCGGCTTCCAACAATAAAATGCAATTTAAAACAATCCAAAGACCACTTAAAAAATACAATCGAAACATTTAAAACAACATATAAAACANACACAGTTTATTTCCAGGATAAATAATATACAAGGTGGATAGGAAAGTGTTTTCCAAAAGGCCACTTCACCAGAGGAAGAGTTCACTTTCTGGGACAAATTCAAAGTAGAGTAGGGAAGTATTTCTGCATTAGTTTGTCTCTATCAGGATATTCAACATACAAGGAAAATTCCCAAGGTAGGTTTACACACATTCTATAAGAAAATAGGAGGCGGTGTGGAGTGCATAAATCAGGGGTGGCCAAAGTTCCCAAACCCAAGAGCCACGCACCAAAATTCTCATATCACTGAGCGCCACAAGATGCATTACATCAGTCATGGCTTCCCCTGATCCCGTGGATGGAACAAAGCAATATTCCACAAAATCGGATACACACACATACCAAAGCTCCAGCTCCCAGGTGGTCTGGTGCATTTGGGAAGGAGCAATAGCACCAGAAGTTATTCTCCCCCTTCTTCTCTAGACTCCAGCAGCCGAAAGAGCAAGCTCAGCTTCTCTCACTCTTAAGGGAGCCACATTGACCTGCCCCCAGGAAGCCACTCCTGCTGATAGCTACAATAGAGGTGTCCAAGAGCCCCATGTGGCACCCAACTCGCCTCTGGCAGAATTACTGAAGATACCATGCAATAGCATCTGAATGATATAAAAAAAGTTGCTTTTCCCTTCTAAATTGTTTTTACATAGAATGTAGCTTTGCCTCCTGTTCTACCCAACACATACCCAATGTATACTCTTAAGTTAAGAGATTTTAACTGTACCTGAAGCTAAAGCAGATAGCAACCAGTCCTCAATCAGGAGCCACATCTCACAGACAGCCAAATCCCCTTCCGAGAGGTAAAGTACTCCAGTGGATGATATACTAAAACAAATATTTGCTTGCCCTTAATCCCCTGTGTAGTGAGCAGGTGCACTTGAGCTGCTGCCTCAGAGGGCAGCTAGAAACAAAGGAGAAATTGTGGCTACAGTAGAGACAAGGATCAAGTCCATAATATTGGGGTGGGAAGGACCCACTGTCCCCAGCTTCAGTGTCGCCCCCCAACATGCAGAGGAAGAGGATTGGGACTGAAAAACAAAGGCAAAATATGGGTGTATGGAGCCAAAGTTGTAATCAAGCACAATAATCAAGACTGTACTACATGTCTTTACTGTTTACATGGCGCACAAGTTAAGGCAGAAGCCTTAACTTACAATTCCCATGGGTTTTGGAGAATGAAACTTGACTCCTCTCTTATTTATTTATTTAATATATTTATACAAAAATTTGTATCCCACATCCACCTGCACACTGGCAGCTCGGAGCAGCGCACAACATAAAAACAACAATAAAACAATCTAAAATAACAATGCATAAAATATATATCATAAAAATTTTTTTGCAGCAGCTAAGGCAAAATAAAACCCCTCCCCCCACCCTCCCCGAAGACTCGACGGAACAACCAGGTCTTACAACATCTACAGAAAGAGGGGAGGTCTGGGGACAGACGGGCCTCCAACAGGAGGGAGTTCCACAGCCGAGGTGCAGCCACCGAGAACAGCCTCTCCACCATCGCCACCCGGCATACCCGGGGGACTTAGAGTCGGGCGCCCCCGGCCGACTGCAAGGGCCGTAAAATGACCCGGGGTCTGAGGCGGTCTCGCAGGTAAGCAAGACCCCTGTCTCTTATACACATCTAGATGTGTATAAGAGACAGTATTCTGGCAATTTAAACAGTTCATCTCAAACCCATCGTTTCTGAGATTCCCCCACCCCGGATCTTTATTCTGACCTGCAAGCAGTTCCTTTCAGCTCCCTTCCTTCTCCAGGTTTCCCTGGAGATTCTCGCTAGGCTTTCAGTCGAGCTTTAAATGTCTAGGTATGAATTTCAAAAACTAATTTTCACCATTTCTTTACCATTGTAAATATAATCATTTTTTTCTCCCCATCTTTGTCTTTCTTTGCAAGAACCTACAGTTTTGTATATGCTATAAAATAGTGTTGTTTTTAAATAGTAAACAACCTTCTCAATATCTACTACAGATTGCCTCCCCACACCTACCCTGTAGTTGAGCATTCTATTTTCTGTCCTTTTTGGTCATTTCTTTTCTTCTCCCAGCCCATATGTCATGTTGGGAAACTGCTGACTAAGTCTAAACACAAACAGCCTGTCACAGCATCAAATACTTGTTAAATCTAAAAACTGAAGCATGATAAATGCTGCATCATCACCTCTCTTTTACCCTACCCAAACTCAGAACTCTGATGCCTATTCCCCTCATCTGAGATCTTACTGAGAATGGCCACACACAATGGAATATGGCAGCAAGAAGTTTGGGGTAATAATAATCAGAGAAGCAAGTTAACAGCAAGAGACAATTCAGAATTATATAACTGAGATGTGGGTAAAGACTAGGCATGGGAGTTACAGATTTTGATTAATCTGAAACTTCTTGTAATATTTATTTGTTTACATACATAGTTTATATCCCGCTCTATCCCACCATAGGCAGCCCAGAGCAGCTAACAACACAAAATAAATACAGTATAAAACAGTTTTAAACATTAAAAAGCATTAGCATAAAAAACACAAATGACCCTCCCCCTCCTCCACCCTCCCCAACTCACCCAACCCTCTCCCTGCCAAATGCCGGACGGAACAGCCAGGTTCTGCAGTTCCTGCGGAAGGCTGGGAGGTCCGGGGCCAGACGGGCCCCCATCGGGAGGGAATTCCAAAGGCGCGGCCACCGAGAATGCCCTATTTTGCGTGGCCCCCCAGAAAAACCTCCAGCAAGGTGCCCGCGGAAGACCGCAGGGGCTGATCTAGAACCCAGGGAGTGAGGCACTCTCACAAATAAGCAGGGCCCAGGCCATGTAAGGCTTTATAGGTTAAAACCAACACTTTGAATCGGGCCCAGAAGACTATTGGCAGCCAGTGCAGAGATCGGAGCACTGGTGTAATGTGCTCCCGGCGGCCCAATCCCACCAGGAACCAGGTCGCCGCATTCTGCACCAGCTGCAGCTTCTGAGCCGTCACCATTGGTAGCCCCACGTAGAGCGCGTTGCAGTAGTCTAACCTAGAGGTAATAAAAGCATGGATGATCGTGGCCAAGTCCGGATCTGAAACCAGCAGCCGAAGCTGCCACAGCAGATGTAACTGGCGGAAGGCACTCCTTGTCACAGCCTCCACCAGGCAGAGCTGTGCATCGGGAGCACCCCCAGGTTCCGCACCTGAGACGTCAGCAGAGGGCAGACCCCATCAATTGATGGGGCCATCAGCTCCGCCAACCTACCCACTATCACCACCTCCGTCTTATCAGGATTCTGTCACAGTCGGTTAGCCCTCACCCAGTCCCCCACAGCTGCCAGACACCAGGTAAGCACCAAGACAGCCAGGCCTGGCTTGGTTGAAAATGAGAGGTAGAGTTGGGGGTAATCAGGACACTGATGACACCTCACCCCAAACCCTCTGATCACCTTGCTGAGCAGCTGCATATACACGTTGAACAGAAGAGGGGACAAAACCGAACCCTACGGGGACCCCACACAGGAGGTCTCGGTAAGATGAAAAGGAATCACTGAGTACCACCTGCTGAGTTCTTCCGGCTGAATGAGCAGAACCATTCAAGAATGATCCCGCCCACCCCCACACTGTCCCGCAGGCGCGCCACCAACATCTCGTGGACAACGGTATGAAATGCTGCCAATAGATCTAACAGGACTAATAGGGTCGATCGACCCCGGTCCTCTTCCAGCGAAGGTCATCCACCAAGGCCACAAGTGCTGTCTCAGTGCCATGACCCGGACGAAAGCCAGACTGTGAAGGATCAAGATAACTGATGTGGTCGAGATGCTCCTGGAGCTGCTGAGCCACTATCCGTTCAATAACCTTCCCTAAAATGGAAAGGTTAGAGACAGGCCGATAGCTGACCGGGGAGTCAGCGTCCAGCAATAGTTTCTTGGGCAGAGGCCGCACCACCGCCTCTTTGAGATCTCTCGGCACACTGCCGTCCCACACCCAAGCACCTCCACCACATCAGTGGGTGTCACCGACTGAAAGTGATCCCAGAAAAATGGACATGTCCGGGCTTCTACACCCTCTACCTCCTCCACTGCACTAAATGCGGCATCGAGGTCATGGTGGATCCGAGCGATTTTGACCGCAAAAAGGTCACAGCGGGCAGAAAATGACTCAACCCCTGGGCTGAATAGAGGCCAGACTGACCAGCCCCTGCACCACCCAGAACAGCTCGGCCGGATGGGATTTAGCGGATGCTATGAGGGCAGTAAATCACTCCCTCTTTGCTATCCGCACAGCCTCAGCATAGGCTCATAAACTAGCTCTATGTTGCAGTCTGTCGGCTTCAGTACGAGATTGACGCCACCGTCGCTCCAACCCTCGCCCTTCTTGATTCAGGACCCGCAGCCCCTTGGAGAACCAAGGAGGCCTACGGGGCTGCCGCGTGGGCAACGGATGTCTGGGAGCTGTTTGATCGATGGCCTCCGTCAGCAAGATATTCCATAACCTGACGAGGCCATCAATGAGACAGTCGTCAAGGTCAGAGGGTAATTCCCCCAGAGCACCTNATACCCGGGGGACTTAGAGTCGGGCGCCCCCGGCCGACTGCAAGGGCCGTAAAATGACCCGGGGTCTGAGGCGGTCTCGCAGGTAAGCAAGACCCAAGCCGTTTAGCGCTTTATAGGTCATAACCAACACCTTGAATTGGGCCTGGAAGGCAATAGGCAGCCAGTGCAGAGTACAGAGCACAGGTGAAGAGTACAGAGCACGTGTGTGATGTGCTCGCGGTGGCCCATCCCAGTTAGTAGACGAGCCGCTGCATTCTGCACAAGCTGCAACGCAACCTCTGGACCTTCATCAAGGGTAACCCCATGTAAAGCGCTTTACAGTAGTCCTGGGCGAGAGTCCAGCAGTCCAGTCTTAAACTGCACATTTTTTATCATAGATTTTCTTAGCTTTTATTAACATTAACATTGTGACAGATGATCCAAGAGATCCAAATTCAGTCAAGGATACCTCTTCACTTTGAAGTGCGCCTATTAAAATAGCTTTGAATTTCCTGGATTCTGCAGTGTGCCCCCTTAACTTATTGTTTAAACATTGCTCTGTGAATTGTATGTCCTTATGAAAACAAACTTTTGTAAAAGGTCATAAAATATAGATTACATTCATTTTCCACTGACGACTACAGGAATTTTCATGGAGACACAACTGAGAGTCTGTTTGTTCCCCCCACCCCCGCTCTCTTTTTAGATGATGATAATATAACCACCAAGAGATAGAGACGTCTCCTTTATATTTATATTTCTACATGTTAGCATATTTTCTAACCATGTGATATTTGTATGAATTGCATAATAATCAGTTTGAAATCTACTATATAGAATACAGACATAATCCAGCAAATTATTTATTGAACATGCACTTCAAACATCTGTCTACTTATCTTAATTATATTATATGACATTACCTTAATTATAAAATTATCAAATAATTATTTTGTCTCCTAGTAACATTTTTTACTGTAGACGAGGGCTGCCCAGCTTCTTGGTCACCTCCTCAAGTTCCTATGCTGGATGCAGCACGGGGCCATGAGTTGGACAGCCTTGCTGGAGGATTATCAGATTTCAGTTTCTTCCCTCTTCAAGGAGAGTTCACACGTGTGACCTGGCATGCCAAAGGGAATCACCAGCTTGGACAAATCTAGAATTTGGTAAACTTTGTCCACACTTTAATTGTGAATCTTTCCATGAGTTCAGATGGAATTAAAACGTCAGAATGCTTGTGTTTATTTCAATAAACATGTATTTCAATAAATCCACTGTGGTATCCTTGAAGGCTACTAGCACTTGAAGTGCAGCTAGCGACGGCAATCGTCTGGGCTAGCTGAGCTGCCAGCACTGTGCATGGAGGGAGGACCACACCTAATTCATGGGCAGCTGTGCTGGGGCATGACACTAGCCAGTCCAGAGAGGGAGAAGGGCTGAGACTAGCTCAGAGTGGGAAAAGCTCAGAGAAAGGCTAGACCTGGGAGAAAATTGTCCCAGGCCCGCTGTGAGGAGTTTGTCACCTACTTCGCAGACAAGATCGCTCGGATTCAGAGCGACTTTAATGCTGGATTAGGGGCAGTAGGGGGAGAGCGCGATGTGATGGAGGCCCGGTCTGGACCAGCTTTGTGGGGGGAGTTTCAGGAAGTGACGCCGGCCGATGCANCTGTCTCAGTGCCATGACCCGGACGAAAGCCAGACTGTGAAGGATCAAGATAACTGATGTGGTCGAGATGCTCCTGGAGCTGCTGAGCCACTATCCGTTCAATAACCTTCCCTAAAATGGAAAGGTTAGAGACAGGCCGATAGCTGACCGGGGAGTCAGCGTCCAGCAATAGTTTCTTGGGCAGAGGCCGCACCACCGCCTCTTTGAGATCTCTCGGCACACTGCCGTCCCACACCCAAGCACCTCCACCACATCAGTGGGTGTCACCGACTGAAAGTGATCCCAGAAAAATGGACATGTCCGGGCTTCTACACCCTCTACCTCCTCCACTGCACTAAATGCGGCATCGAGGTCATGGTGGATCCGAGCGATTTTGACCGCAAAAAGGTCACAGCGGGCAGAAAATGACTCAACCCCTGGGCTGAATAGAGGCCAGACTGACCAGCCCCTGCACCACCCAGAACAGCTCGGCCGGATGGGATTTAGCGGATGCTATGAGGGCAGTAAATCACTCCCTCTTTGCTATCCGCACAGCCTCAGCATAGGCTCATAAACTAGCTCTATGTTGCAGTCTGTCGGCTTCAGTACGAGATTGACGCCACCGTCGCTCCAACCCTCGCCCTTCTTGATTCAGGACCCGCAGCCCCTTGGAGAACCAAGGAGGCCTACGGGGCTGCCGCGTGGGCAACGGATGTCTGGGAGCTGTTTGATCGATGGCCTCCGTCAGCAAGATATTCCATAACCTGACGAGGCCATCAATGAGACAGTCGTCAAGGTCAGAGGGTAATTCCCCCAGAGCACCTAGAAACACACCGGGCCCATCAGCCTCCGGGGGTGGACCATCCTAATAGGTCCCGCACCCTGCCAGGGGCAGACATACGCTAGAAGGGAGGTCTGTAGGAGATAATGATCCGTCCATGACAAGGGCACAGTTGATATCCCCCCCATTAACGGAGCACCCGCCTCAAGGCCAGTGCAGAACATGAGGTCCAAGTTTTGTCCTCCAAGATGTGTCGGGTTGATGACCCTCTGGGACAGGCCCATGGTTGCCATGGCAGCCATGAACTCAAGCTCGGCTCCGCTGAGCACAGCGTCGGCGTGAAAGTTGAGGTCACCCAAGACTATCATCCTGGAGGACCGCAGCACCACCTCTGACACTGCCTCTGCCAGAGCCTGTAGGGAGGCTGCCGTACTGGTAGGTGCACGGTAAACCAGCAGCACCTGTCTCTTATACACATCTAGATGCAGCACCCCCAACTGTCCCTTGCCAAATCAAACACAAGATGGATACCTTCAATGCCTACCATGGTCCGTACTGGATACCTCCTCACACACCACCCCTCTAAAAATCATAGCTACACCACCAACAACCACCCGTCCCTCCAACCGCGGCTGGTGCTGCATGGAATACCAGCGCTTACACGAGGTGTTTACACGAACATGTAATAGGCTGTTACATGTTAACGGAAGATCCTGTAATTATGCCCTGCTAGTTACGGATCCAGAATTACAAATCCTGATTCCACCCCACCCCCATTGCCCTAGAGTGGTACTTACCAGCCTCTGAGTGCTTGACTGAAGCATTGCCACTGCTGTGGGGGCTTCAGCAGGCTCCCTCACCATGGTATCTTCCCTGCTTCATATTGCAAATGCACAAAATGGCCGCTGGGGCCATTATGCACATGCACCAAATGGCCACCACCATTAACCAAAATGGTGGCGTTATTTTGGATACCACTATTTTGGTTAAGGGCAGTGGCCATTTTTCGGATGTGTGGTAAACAACAGAGAGGATGCCCTGGCAAGGGAGTCTGCCAGAGCGCCCACAGCAGCAGTGGTGTTTCAATCAAGCCCTCTGAGGCCGGTAAGTATCACTCCAGGGCCTCGGGGGATGGGGTGGGGGGAGATCGGACCCACTGCCCTGGGACGGATGGGAGTATGGATCCAATTCCCATTGACTTCAACGGGAAAACTTTGCATTGACTTTAATGGAAAAAAAAAATCTGAATCCGTAATTAAATACAGAAATCCTGTGGAAACTAAAAGGAAAAAAACCCACCAAAATTTCCCCCAGAGGACCACCCATATTAAAGACGGTAGAGTTGAAAGGGGTGAATGAAAACTACAGTAGAAAAGGAGGAGAAGTCATTGTTAAGGAATCAGTACATAGGAATCTCCCCTCTGAGTCCTCAAACATGGCATTAGGATACACTGGTATGGGCATAAATTATCAGATGAAAAATAAAACAGGTGCTGACACTTAGGCCCTTTTCAGACCTCCTCCCTCCTCCCCCCCCGTGCATGTTTTGGCTACCGGGCGGGGTGGGGGATGCGCAAGCCAGGATATGCGCGGGGATCGGCCTGTCTGAAAGCCCCCACGCACAGCTTTGCCGGCAAATACCTGCAGGGATGCAGAGCAAGAAGTCCTGCTCTACATCCCTGCGGGTGTTGGCTGGAAAAGCCGTGGGGAGCTTTCAGACCGGCTGATCCCCACGCATATCCTGGCTTGCTCATCCACCCACCCACCCTAAATATGCATGGGGGGGAGGGGAGGTCTGACAGTGGCTTCAGTCATTAAAAGCCCCATGTTTGTTTGAGGCGTGGGAGATTTGTGCAAGCGTAGAACCATTAACCCTAGTGCTCTGACTAAATTCCAACTGAGTAATTATATTCCGACTATTCTATAATTTCAAATGTCTCAGGGTCATCAAAACAAGAGCCTTACTAAACCGGCACAAGAGGAATTAGAAGGTCACCAGATATGCAACAATAGATTGGCAGAGGGTTTTAAAATGTCAACAAAGTAATTTGGAATACAGTGCATGATGTCAACATAGAAAACGATATTTGGAAATTATGCTGAAATAACTGAACACAAATAAGAATCGGGTAGCAGGTGTCTGGTCTACCGAAGAACATACATTTTAGAAAGTAATTAGTATTACTTTCCCAGGTTTTACTGTAAGCAAGGCACACAAGAAAGCAGTCCTATGTTTCTAATATGATTCTCTTTCTCCCTGCCCCCTCATTGGTTTATCATATGGAGGTGTAGGAGGTGTATGGAAGCTTGATAGTGTCAGATGGCAAGGGACTGGCTGGCCTTTTGGGGGGAGTCAAGCTTAACTTATTTCATAGGAGTATCCTTTTCTAACACCATGAGTGTCTTGCAGAGATGCAGAGCAGGAAACGGAGCTCTGCATCCATGCACATGTCTGCTGGTAAAGCCATATCGGGGGGGGGAGGGGGGAGAGAGAGAGAGATGGGGGGCTTTCAGACCAGTCAATCCCTGCAAATATTCTGGCTGCATTCTCTCTCTCGCCCCCCCCCAGGGGGGCGGGGAGATGTCTGAAAGTGGCCTTAGTTCTGACCAATATGGAAGAACAGAGAAAAGAAGTCAACAAGAAACACTAATGATCATGTCTGGGCATCGTCCTTCCACTCATGCAACAAGCTAATCTAAAGAAACGTACGGCGAAGCAAAACAGGGGAGCTCTTTGCCTTAAAGAGAGGGATACACAGGAGGCACAAAAAGACAACTTTTAAAAAAAAAAGGAACAATTTATTCTTTGATCCTTACATCTCACCCAGAGCCAAAGTTTCTCAGTTCTATAGTCACATTTCCATCAGCAAAAATACCTGTAAGATTACAGGCGAAAGTAATGACGATCATGAAAAGGAATGGGTTTGAAAAGGGATAGGTAGAACTGTAGAAAAAGAAGAAGGGGTAGGAGGAAAACACAGATGTTCTGCTTCATGCAGGTCAGACTTAAGGAGATGATTTGAGAAGATGACACAGATTTGAGATGACGACAGTCTAAAAACTTGAGTAGAAAGGATGAAGTAGCGATACAAACAAACCTCACAGACCAAATACCACACAAAAGTAGACCATTTCATGTTTTAAAATGGTAAGAGCAAAGACAGTAATTAATGTATGTTACAAGATTAGAGCTCATCTGAAAATTATTTTGAGATACAACTACATACCATTTATGAAGTATCTTTCGCCTTCAACTACATACCATTTAAAAATAAATAAATATTAGAATTCCATTTAGAGATTGGAGAAAAAAGATAAATTTCACTTTTGTGAACTAGCTTGTCATTTTAGGATTGATCTCAGCTTCCTGTCTTACCTTCTTACTGGTCAATTTAATACCCTACCACTCAGGATAAGAGCATCCAATCTTCTGAAACCACGCTATTCATGTAACTTACCATGTTTCAACTTCAAGTACACTCATTTTTCCAGATTATTTTTAAATTTGCAACTTCATTCAGTACACATACTTACTCTTATATACATTTATCAATCTGTTGTTTCTTATCAAATAGTGTAACAGGACTAGGCTTACTTTTAAATTGTAAATGGTAACCACAACTTAATGCAGAATTATATCTGGACCCTAACTGCTTTTAGAATGAGAAGAGTAGTACTTTTTTTTGTATATTATATTAATTTCCTGATGCACCTTAGTGCCCTGCGCCATTTTTATCTCACCTATATATAGAGTTAGTGGGTTTCTAAGATCTTTCCAAAGTAACACAATTTGCTTTTTCCATTGCCAGCATATATTTTAACATTAGTTCTTTGTCCTCAGACAACTTAATTTAAATGTCCATAGAGAACAAAAAAGCATTTTTATTTAAACACAGAATCCCCTTTCCACACAAACCCTTTAAAAATGCCCATTAGCACATGGTGATGATACAAAATGTATGTGTGCTCAGATTTCTGCTACATATTTCATCCTAGGTGCAGACCCCTTACCATCATCATTGTGTATTGTCCCATCACAGGGGCTGATCCAGTACTTGTGCATGCACTATGTGCCACGTCTGCACATGCAAAAGGTGTGCAGGTGTTGCATAGCTCTCATGCATAAGCTGCACAGGGCTGCGTGGTGTGCATGCTGCATGTATGGTGCACAACAGCTGTGCAACATTTGCACATGCACCCAGTGTATGTACAAGTACTGAACCAGCCCCACTGTGTAGTCTGTATAACAAGGCAGATGAAGATAATTTTATATTGGCAACTACAGGCAGTCGTCATTTATGAAATTCCAAGATAGGTACTTCAGACCCTGAGAAGTTTTTACATTAAGACAGAAAATGGATAATACCACTTGGACAAGCATGCTCAAGAAATTTGTTATTGGACAGATATATAAGTATGAACAAACACAGCTGGAACTAAATTTGCAGAGGTGTTCAACACTAGGCACTGACTTCTGCTTATAAATACATCTCTAACTTTGACATATGACAGTTAATAATCATCATTTATATAGCATTGTCAGTGTTTAAAAAGCTTTACAATCCTTATCTAGTTCAAACCCAACTGAGAACAGTGACATGCCGAAGGCTACCCAGTAAGGTCATGGCTAAGACAGGATCTCAACTTTGGTCTGCCATGTCTGAGCCCCACACCTTAGTCACTAGGCTACATTGGCTGTGGGCCCAAATTAATCACACTCAACCAAAACCTCTTACTAGAACTGAGGTTCAAAATGTTGACACACATCCTTCTTTTGTAATTTGATTCAGGTTCCACTTTAAAAAAAAAAAAAAAAAACCTCTCAACTTTTCCTGATTGAAAAGATTGCCTGTCACTGGCTTGCTGTGTCAAAGCTATCTCATGTGAAGCTATTGCCAAACATAAAGGTAAATTGTTAAATCATTTCTGACAAGGAACTGAAGACACCATTATGATCCCCGAGTTGAAAAATGAACTTTCTCAGATCACAAAAATAGCACAAAAGAAAAAAAAAATTAAAAAGGAAAAGTATACAACAAATAAAATCTCAAATATCTGAGTGGTTATTTGTGACAAGTCTGACAAGCGGCATTAAAAGTCTGCAACATGACAGCAGAACGGATTGCTCTGTACAAAACCATTTATTAAAATACACATTCTAGATGATTTATTATGTTCATTTTTAGAAGAATGCTAATGTACTTCACTCTGGATTAAATTCACCCTAAGGAGGAGGGCCCACACAGGGCATTACACAGTTTATTTCCAGGATAAATAATATACAAGGTGGATAGGAAAGTGTTTTCCAAAAGGCCACTTCACCAGAGGAAGAGTTCACTTTCTGGGACAAATTCAAAGTAGAGTAGGGAAGTATTTCTGCATTAGTTTGTCTCTATCAGGATATTCAACATACAAGGAAAATTCCCAAGGTAGGTTTACACACATTCTATAAGAAAATAGGAGGCGGTGTGGAGTGCATAAATCAGGGGTGGCCAAAGTTCCCAAACCCAAGAGCCACGCACCAAAATTCTCATATCACTGAGCGCCACAAGATGCATTACATCAGTCATGGCTTCCCCTGATCCCGTGGATGGAACAAAGCAATATTCCACAAAATCGGATACACACACATACCAAAGCTCCAGCTCCCAGGTGGTCTGGTGCATTTGGGAAGGAGCAATAGCACCAGAAGTTATTCTCCCCCTTCTTCTCTAGACTCCAGCAGCCGAAAGAGCAAGCTCAGCTTCTCTCACTCTTAAGGGAGCCACATTGACCTGCCCCCAGGAAGCCACTCCTGCTGATAGCTACAATAGAGGTGTCCAAGAGCCCCATGTGGCACCCAACTCGCCTCTGGCAGAATTACTGAAGATACCATGCAATAGCATCTGAATGATATAAAAAAAGTTGCTTTTCCCTTCTAAATTGTTTTTACATAGAATGTAGCTTTGCCTCCTGTTCTACCCAACACATACCCAATGTATACTCTTAAGTTAAGAGATTTTAACTGTACCTGAAGCTAAAGCAGATAGCAACCAGTCCTCAATCAGGAGCCACATCTCACAGACAGCCAAATCCCCTTCCGAGAGGTAAAGTACTCCAGTGGATGATATACTAAAACAAATATTTGCTTGCCCTTAATCCCCTGTGTAGTGAGCAGGTGCACTTGAGCTGCTGCCTCAGAGGGCAGCTAGAAACAAAGGAGAAATTGTGGCTACAGTAGAGACAAGGATCAAGTCCATAATATTGGGGTGGGAAGGACCCACTGTCCCCAGCTTCAGTGTCGCCCCCCAACATGCAGAGGAAGAGGATTGGGACTGAAAAACAAAGGCAAAATATGGGTGTATGGAGCCAAAGTTGTAATCAAGCACAATAATCAAGACTGTACTACATGTCTTTACTGTTTACATGGCGCACAAGTTAAGGCAGAAGCCTTAACTTACAATTCCCATGGGTTTTGGAGAATGAAACTTGACTCCTCTCTTATTTATTTATTTAATATATTTATACAAAAATTTGTATCCCACATCCACCTGCACACTGGCAGCTCGGAGCAGCGCACAACATAAAAACAACAATAAAACAATCTAAAATAACAATGCATAAAATATATATCATAAAAATTTTTTTGCAGCAGCTAAGGCAAAATAAAACCCCTCCCCCCACCCTCCCCGAAGACTCGACGGAACAACCAGGTCTTACAACATCTACAGAAAGAGGGGAGGTCTGGGGACAGACGGGCCTCCAACAGGAGGGAGTTCCACAGCCGAGGTGCAGCCACCGAGAACAGCCTCTCCACCATCGCCACCCGGCATACCCGGGGGACTTAGAGTCGGGCGCCCCCGGCCGACTGCAAGGGCCGTAAAATGACCCGGGGTCTGAGGCGGTCTCGCAGGTAAGCAAGACCCAAGCCGTTTAGCGCTTTATAGGTCATAACCAACACCTTGAATTGGGCCTGGAAGGCAATAGGCAGCCAGTGCAGAGTACAGAGCACAGGTGAAGAGTACAGAGCACGTGTGTGATGTGCTCGCGGTGGCCCATCCCAGTTAGTAGACGAGCCGCTGCATTCTGCACAAGCTGCAACGCAACCTCTGGACCTTCATCAAGGGTAACCCCATGTAAAGCGCTTTACAGTAGTCCTGGGCGAGAGTCCAGCAGTCCAGTCTTAAACTGCACATTTTTTATCATAGATTTTCTTAGCTTTTATTAACATTAACATTGTGACAGATGATCCAAGAGATCCAAATTCAGTCAAGGATACCTCTTCACTTTGAAGTGCGCCTATTAAAATAGCTTTGAATTTCCTGGATTCTGCAGTGTGCCCCCTTAACTTATTGTTTAAACATTGCTCTGTGAATTGTATGTCCTTATGAAAACAAACTTTTGTAAAAGGTCATAAAATATAGATTACATTCATTTTCCACTGACGACTACAGGAATTTTCATGGAGACACAACTGAGAGTCTGTTTGTTCCCCCCACCCCCGCTCTCTTTTTAGATGATGATAATATAACCACCAAGAGATAGAGACGTCTCCTTTATATTGATATTTCTACATGTTAGCATATTTTCTAACCATGTGATATTTGTATGAATTGCATAATAATCAGTTTGAAATCTACTATATAGAATACAGACATAATCCAGCAAATTATTTATTGAACATGCACTTCAAACATCTGTCTACTTATCTTAATTATATTATATGACATTACCTTAATTATAAAATTATCAAATAATTATTTTGTCTCCTAGTAACATTTTTTACTGTAGACGAGGGCTGCCCAGCTTCTTGGTCACCTCCTCAAGTTCCTATGCTGGATGCAGCACGGGGCCATGAGTTGGACAGCCTTGCTGGAGGATTATCAGATTTCAGTTTCTTCCCTCTTCAAGGAGAGTTCACACGTGTGACCTGGCATGCCAAAGGGAATCACCAGCTTGGACAAATCTAGAATTTGGTAAACTTTGTCCACACTTTAATTGTGAATCTTTCCATGAGTTCAGATGGAATTAAAACGTCAGAATGCTTGTGTTTATTTCAATAAACATGTATTTCAATAAATCCACTGTGGTATCCTTGAAGGCTACTAGCACTTGAAGTGCAGCTAGCGACGGCAATCGTCTGGGCTAGCTGAGCTGCCAGCACTGTGCATGGAGGGAGGACCACACCTAATTCATGGGCAGCTGTGCTGGGGCATGACACTAGCCAGTCCAGAGAGGGAGAAGGGCTGAGACTAGCTCAGAGTGGGAAAAGCTCAGAGAAAGGCTAGACCTGGGAGAAAATTGTCCCAGGCCCGCTGTGAGGAGTTTGTCACCTACTTCGCAGACAAGATCGCTCGGATTCAGAGCGACTTTAATGCTGGATTAGGGGCAGTAGGGGGAGAGCGCGATGTGATGGAGGCCCGGTCTGGACCAGCTTTGTGGGGGGAGTTTCAGGAAGTGACGCCGGCCGATGCAGCGGATGTCTTGGGGTCTGTGAGGGCCACCTGTTGCGAACTTGATCCATGCCCGTCCTGGTTGGTGAAAGCCTCCAGGGAGATGTTGGGGACGGTGCTGGCGAGGGTAGTGAACGTGTCCTTGCAGCAGGGGAGGTTGTCG
>QEPC01010034.1:11096899-11116393 GCA_003113815.1 Sphenodon punctatus | reverse complement strand
AGGGTTCCATTCTGTCTCTGTTATTATTTAATGTATATATGCAGCCCTTGGGGAAGGTCGTGAGAGGGTTCAGGGTGCGATGTCACCAATATGCTGACGATACTCAACTGTACCTCTCCTTTTCAACAGACCCAGACCCTGCCATCTCATTGCTATCCCAGTGTTTGGAGGCCGTGGCGAAATGGATTTATTTTTTATTTCTAGATTTATACCCCACCCCTCCTGAGAACAGCTCAGGGCAGCTTCCAACAAAAAAATATAAAATACATATAAAACCATTTTAAAACACATCAAAAATATGTAAAGTATTAAAACAGGGCCTGGGAAACATTTAAAACAATAAAATAGGGAAGGGGAGCTAAAACTCCATTAACCCATCCTCCCACTCTCCCCAAAGGCCTGGGCGAACAGCCAGGTTTTACATCTTCGCCGGAATATCAAAAGGCTTGGGGCCAGGCGAGCTTCCTCTGGAAGGGAGTTCCAAAGGCGCGGCGCGGCCACCGAGAATGCCCTCTCCATTGTGGCCCCCCACTTAACGCGGGGGATCTCCAAGAAGGCACCCCTGGCAGACTGAAGGAGCCGCTCTGGGGCGCGGCGAGCAAGGCGGTCCCTGAGGTACGAGGGGCCCAGAGCGTGAAGGGCCTTGTAGATCAAAGTCAAAACCTTGAACCTGGCTCGGCACGCTATCGGCAACCAGTGCAGAGTCTGGAGCACAGGTGTTATGTGCTCCCGACAACCCGTCCCCGAAAGGAGGCTGGCCGCCGCATTCTGCACTAGCTGCAGCCGCCGAACCAGGCACAAGGGAAGCCTCACGTAGAGCGCGTTGCAGTAGTCCAGCCTCGAGGTGACGAAGGCATGGATGAGGGACGCCAGGTCCGGGCTGGAGACAAACGGACGCAGCCTCCGTACCACATGCAGCTGGCGAAAAGCAGCCTTTGCGACTGCCTCCACCTGCCATCCATTCAGCCACGGCTTCCAAATGGATGTGGCAGAACAGACTGAAGCTCAACCCCGATAAGACGGAGGTGATGTTGGTGGAGAGGGTGAGGGAGGTAGTGCCCCCCCTGATTGGGAGGGTTCGCCCTCCTATAGTTCAGCAGGTCCGGAGTCTGGGGGTGATATTGGATGCGGATCTCCGCCTGGAGCGGCTGGTGGAGGCAGTCGCGAAGGCTGCCTTCCGCCAGTTGCATCTGGTGCGGAGGCTGCATCCGTACATCTCCGGCCTGGACCTGGCCTCCCTCATCCATGCCTTCGTCACCTTGAGGCTGGACTACTGCAACGGTAGGGTAAATCTTAATGACAGACTTACAGTGGTGAAGACGACACAAATAAATAGTGACTTGTGAGCTAATACCTCAATGAGTTTATTGTATAGTGGGCCCCAATCCTGCAAGACTTATGCCTGGCAAGCCTGACCTATATTCATGTACACCGCAGATGAGGGTTTAAGAAAGCAAGAGACAATAACCTGGACACGTGATAGGTAAATAATAATTGATTTTACATTTGATCCTGTCAAAGAAAAGTTGACGAAAAATTTATTTACAAAAGTTACACAATGCTTGAACACAATGCTGTTTGTTTTTAAATACAGTAATTACCTGCAAATATTATTATTATAAGCTTTTATAGTGCTATTCCACTGATGATGCTCGTATGGTGCTAGCATATTAATAAAAACATTTTCAGGGCATACAGAAACCAGATAATCAAATTACTGAGAACTAATTAAAATGTGCAAAAGACAGTAATTAATAAAAAGGCCAAGCAGAAGTAGAAAAATAATAAATGTAAGTTACGCAAAAATGGGGGGGGGGGGGGAGACAGCAAAAACAGATTCTTAAAAGCAAATTCTTAAAAACAAAAAGGTAACAGCAGAGAAAGAGATAAGACTTCCACCTGCTAATGAGGGATAGAAGAGAGAGACTGGGGGCCCGGAGTGGAGACTGGGGGCCCGGAGTGGAGGTGGCAGAAGAATGGGTGTGGGGAGGGTTGTGTAAAAGGCTTCTTAGAAAAGGCTTCCTATATATATATATATTTTTTAAGAGAGGTTCATCGGTTGCCTTTCTTTCACCTGGGCAGATTGGGGCAAGGGTTGTGACTGCTTTGTGCCTCCCTGCTACTACCGTGCCCACTGAAATTGGTTCTATTCTGCTTCTTGGGGGTTTGTTTGTTTTGGTTATTTAGAGAGAGGTTGGTTGCTTAGTTCTCACCTGGCGGATTTTTGGGGGGCGGGGAGGGAAGGGTTGTGAGTAGGGCTGAAATGAGGTCTTTGGAAAACTTTGGAATTTGGCAAAGATTACAGTATTCGGTTCGGAAAGTTCGAATTCTGAAGTTCCGAAGACCAAGGCCGTTATTCGGAAAACTTTGGCATGGGGGGGGGGGCTGGTGGACAGCTGACCTTCTTCTGGAAATCAAACTTAAGTGCCATATTTGGTAGGAGGGGGGTATCGGAGGGGGCAGTTGAGTGATGGTAAACCAGATGGCAAGTTTTGATTGGCTGGCCAAGTCAGATGGTCAGCTTTTGAATTGGCTGGCAGGGCAAAATAAAAGTGTCTGCACTGCAGCCGTTCTCTTGGGGAATTTGGCTGTGTGCTACAGTGCTACTAGATCTGTAAGTAATCTATGGGGCGGGAGGGGGGGTGCCTGGCCTAGTGTCGTTTGGTCTGGTCTGTCCATAGGGCCTGTGGGTGCGTGTGAATGTGCGATTTCCTTCTTGTGGGTGTTATCTAGCTGGCTGGCTTTTGGTGGGATTTCTCCATGCAGTTGCATTGTTTTGCTGCATTCTTCTTGAGTGAATGTCCCACTCTTGTTTTTTTCTGTGCACTGCTTGGTTGGCATAATAATGATTTTACAGTGAGTGCACTCACTGCTGAGGTGGGCCATGTTGTTTTTTAAAATGTATTTCTTCTTCACGCAGTTGCACTTGCGGGGTTTTCTTCTGGAGCAATTGTCCCACTCTTGCTAGCCTGCTTTTCGGGGTAGTGCTTTGGCTGTGGGTTCAAAAACATTTGCCAAGATGTGCCCAGCCGGGGCACTGGAGGATTACTGTCTAGTTTGTTTCTGGTTAATAGTGTGTGTGTGTGTGTGTGTGTGTGTGTGTGTGTGTGTGTGTGTGTGTGTGTGTGTGTGTGTGTCTTGCATAGGTGGGCTGGGCACACACAATGGAGGCTTTTGGGGGAGAGATGTCTGGTTTCTTGTGGGGGGTTGTTACGGCTGCTGGTCTGACTGGTGGCACCAATGGGGCCACACATCCCCCCACCCCCTTCAAAAAAAAAGCTTGTTGAAGCTTGTTTGATCAATTTGATTTGCTTGCTAATGTAGTCTTTGGGCTTACTTTGGTGGGGCACCCCAGTCCAATTCCAAAGTTTCAAGCCTTGCATTTGTAGCATTCATGGGGCATGGGTGGGGGTGGGGGAACATACTGATCACATACCCTTTCGGTTTTTTAATCACGTGGTGGTGGTGGTTTTTTGTGCTGGCTTCTGTTCTGTCTCTCTCACTCTGCAGGCGCAGCAGGGGGAGGAAGGGCTGCATGTGAGATTGTGCACCCTGACCACCTAGACAGTTAAGAGGGAGGGGGAAGGAGTGGATGAACTGTTGTGCACATTGTGCACACACCCTGATTGCAGGGCTGGCCCCAGGCATACGCGGCTGCACATGGCCCTGCAGCCAGCTGGGGCCCCGCGTTGCCTGGCTGGGCAGCAGGCTGAGGTCACCTTCTCCCCCAAGGTTGTTTGCCTGGGGATATGCGGTTACTGAGAGCATACAAGCTTTTCAATCACATTGGGTTTGTTCCTATCTTCTGCTGGCCACATTAATATTTATTTATTTATTTGCATTTATTCGCCACCCCCTCATGCCTACGGCATCTCGAGGCGGCTTACAAAAGAAATAAAATACTAACATTCAATAAAAAGACATAAAAAGTTCCAATATTAATTAAAAATATCTTCCCCTTAAAAATATGCATACATAAAAAATGTGTCTGGAGATCTTCTGCGGAGACAGATAAACCTTTGCACTCAAGACTTTCCAGAATTCTTTTTTCTTTTTCTCCAGCTTCTGTCAAAATAAAAATGAAGCATTCCATCGGGCTGGCCTCGCCCCCTGGCCCACCAGCCTTAGAACTCACCCACCAGCTGCCACTGCCTAGTTTTCAACTCTCCCTGGAGACGTACAGTTCTCCTGCAATGCTGAACACCACAAAAGGAAACTCGGGAGGAAATGGGAGATAACTAGTAACTGACATGGATGCGTTAATAATAAATCATGCCAGACCAATTCAGTTTCCTTCACTGAAAGGTTAACTTAAGTGACAAGGGTCATAGACATAATATATCTCAAATTGCTGCCGCTACACTTTGGGCCCGCCGGGAGAGCTGGCCACACAGTCCGCCCCCCGTGACCATCTGCTGTTGCACATCCTGGGTGGGTCCAAAGAGCTGGTCACGTGGGACTGGTGGCTCAAACTCCTTCCATGGTGCAAATTGGGCCCAATGCAGCTAAGCAGTTGGGGGGGGGGGGCGTAGAGTGTGAGCACTTCCTCCAACCACCTAACAACTGTTCAGGGGAGGGGGACCCAGAGGGTGCACACACCCTCCCCAACACTCTGGGTCCCCCCGACCCCCCAAATAAGCTGCTTGTCACACAAATCAGGGGAAGGAAGCCTGGGAAAAGTGTGTGCCTTCTTCCCAGGCCCCCTCACACCATCAGCTGCTTGTCAGGTGTATTGGGTGGTTGAGAGCCTGGGAAGAGAACATGGCCTCTTCCCAGGCTCCCTGACAAACAGCTGACTGGGGTAAAGTGTGGCTGCATGGAGCCTAAGTTGGAAGTAAGCACAATATGGGGGACTATATAATGTCTTTCCTGCTTATGTCATGCCCAAGTTATGGCAGGAGCCTTGACTTAGAGTTTCCATACTTTTTGGAGCATGACTGAATTTGCAAGAGCCTTAACTCCTCTCTTAAACCAAAGCTTTTTGATTCCAGAATTTCCCTGTTTTTTGAAAGGGGAATACACTAAATTACTACTACTACTACACTACCAACCTTAATCTCTACATCTACACAGAATTTCTCCTAAACTCTCTCAAGTTAAACTAAAGCCAATACATCACATCACTGAAGTTAAAGTACACATCTCGTAACCCAGACATAAACTTCTCATTAAATCTGTAGTGAACGTACAATTTTCTCCTGCTGCTGCAACAATATACATACAGCAACATGGACGTTGGGCTAGCCTCTTCATTTTATGTAAGCCTTTTGCATATACAACTTTTCTCCCACTGTTCTGGAAACATAAATACACCGACGTATGTACAGGATACCATACCACCTTTTATGAACTTTGGCAGAAAGTATGTACACTACAAGCACTACATAAATTTCAAGATTACATGTATACCTCTGCTTTCTAACTAAACAAAAGAAATACATTGCTCGGGCCTCCCCTAGTTTCCCTGAGCCCAAACCCTGCCTGCCATTTTCCTCTTGGCCTATTACAGCTTTGGGAAAGCCCAACTTTCTCCTTGCTGTGCCTCTGCTCCTGGAACCTCCAAAGACAGCCTATAGGGTGCCTTTACCCTATTAAAACCACCCCACCCCACATCCCCTGGGATTACAGGCATAGAGGTGTGTTCTAAATAAAGCTTTCATAACTCTGATTGAAGTTCCTTTGCAGCTCTCCCCTATGCCTGCGGAAGGGCAGCACGGAAGCCTCTGCTCCTGTCGATTACCCTCCCCATTGATGGTGTATGCTGGGTGCAACCAAAACAGCCAGCCTAACACCAGTGCGCCCAAAGTGGATTTGTTCCCTCCCCCCGCTATCAAAACCAACCAAGCCCCTGCACTACCAACCACCCAGCGAAGTGGATTTCCTGCATTGAGCAAGGGGTTGGACTAGATGACCTCTGAAGTCATGTCCAACTCTAAGATTCTATTATTCTAGGTCATATTTATTCCCATTTTACAGATGGGGAATCGAGACAGAGACGCTGACTTGCCCAAACCAACCCATTGTGGTCATGACTAAAACAGGATTAGGCCCACACCAGCATTCACTAGGCTACACATAGCCTATATAGTTAATTACTGAGGAGTTTAATGAGCTGTTAATCCCTCCATCACTATACAGTTTAGGTTGCTGCTTCCAAAAGGCTCAGAGCAGTACACAGGTTGATAGTTTATGTATTCATCTTTCCCTTTGGCTATGATCATGTTAATCATACAAAAGGCAACATATGTGGCACACTTAAAATAAGACCTGTTCATGATCCTCTCAGTACTAACATGATATAAAGATTAATACTGTTAGGTAGGGCAGGGGTAGCTGAGGAAGCAAGGCAGGGAGGAAGGGGCAAGGCCTGAGCAAACCTTCCTCTCTCAGGTAATCCCACTAGTAGGGTAATTCCCTCAGGATCGTAGGTGGGCTTTCTCCCTGGTTATGGGAGCAACCCGGATCATCACAGGGAAGGAGAGATGGAATCTGACCAAGGGGTAGCGAACAAACAGTACACATGTTACTTGCTTTACACAACACGCAGAGCCCGGGAGTGGGCAAGTGAGAAGGTGCAGTAAGGAGTCCCAGGGTCTCAAGGTGGGGAGAGGAAAGGGTCCGGGGTAAGGGTATAGGGAAGGAGGAAGGGGGACAGGGCTTTCACTCCGGGAAGAGAGTGATGGGAACCAATCCGCGGGGCGGAAAGACACCCAAAGAGGTGCTGGAATAAGCAGGACGGGACAATCCAATTGCTCACGGTCACCAGTAACTCTCACATGGAATAAAGAATAAGGGTAGGGAAGCAGCACAGAGCAAGAATCAAAGCCTCAGGAAAAACACCAAGATTCAGGAAGGGCCAGCCTCTCAAACTATTACCGGCGGGGCTCTGGTGCCCCGCCGGCCTTTTTATGGTGGGGGAAGCGGGACTGCCCCGCCCTGACCTAAGGCTCCGCCCCCCCAGCTTCTCCCAACGTCCTACTAACCTTGTGCTGCGGCGGGGCGGGGCTACAGCCCGTGCTCCCACCGACAGCAGTGCCGGGACTGGAATCCACGCCGGCCGCTCTTTCCCCTGATCAGAGCGGGTCGAGTCCGGAGTGATCGCGGGGCCTCCAGGGGGAGGCAGGATTGGCTCTGCCACGCCTGCCCGGCCCCCCACTAGAGCCCCGCCCTTGTCAGGTCCAGGGAGCCGCCTGGTCCCCCGCCGCACGTGCCCCTGCCGCCGGGGAACGTGCCGCGGCATAACAAATACATAAAACCAGTTAATATTCATTCCTCTCAATAACAATACCACATATGCCTAAAAAGTCCTGTTAACAGCCATGGAAATTTTATATGGACAGTTTCAAAGAGCAAAACCCTTAAGCCCCCTGTCTTGCATTGGGACTTTAGCAGGCACATAAACATAAAAATTTTGGTCCATGCACCAGTTTCAGAGATTCTAAAGTTTCTGTAATCTGTTCTGTGTTTCAGCTATGTACAAATTTAAAATTTTAAGGCCATTTTTAACTAAACAGCAGCTGCAAGATGGTGTGTGGTGTGAAGTTGATGGCTCCAAAATCCAAATCCACACCAAAACTAGAAGTGAGGTGAAGCCAGAATCTGTTTGAGAATACTAATTAGTGATCAGAAACTTTTGTTTCTGAACTCTTATTTAAACTTTTAACTGAAGATTCTTTCAAAACTAGGGAGCTAGGTTACTCATCGCTTACCAAGTTTTTCCATAATTAAATCTAAAGTAAAACTGACCTTATGTTTCCCAGTGATAATTGGACCTTTAAACATAAGGATTAGTTGTTAATAATAGCTTACTATAAATGAATGAGTGGATCATATTTGCAAATTTCTCAGTTTAACATCTGTCAGGTGCATATTAACATTGAAACAACCTTCTTGGGGCTGGATGACAGTACAACAAATCAAATTATAATTAGAGCAAAGCCCCTTCCAACATTAGTTGTGTGACACCTGCTAGAAATATGCTGATTAGCTGAGATCCTGACAAGGTTAGAAAAATTCAATGCTGTATCTATATCACAACAACTGGGAAAAGGAATGAAGAAGGACACCTGTAAGACTGACAAGGCTGTCTATGAGATATAGGGGGGAAACGGAAACGTTTTGACAATCCTTCCGTGCTGGGCCACCAGCTATGGTATAGCTCAGACATACCTTGTGGCTTCACAATCAGCACAGGGAGTAAGAAAGAGAGAAGTGAAATAGAAAGTGAAATAGAAAGTGAGGAGGGATCTAGCAATGCAAAGGACACAATGTGCATAGGGCTGCTCAGTGATGGAAGTCTCTTTCAACCCAACTATGGACCAAGGAACCCAAGGATGCTGCAGTACCAGAAAAGCAACACAATAGATCCAGGATGCAGAAATGTAGATTTTTATTTGGAAACTACATAAAGACTTGGGAGAATCTAAGAACCTCACAGAGAAGAAATCATTATTTATTTATTTTTGAGAGAGAGAGAAGGGGGGGGGGATCATAATTGCAAGTTTATATTATATATAATATACAAGTTTTATATGTATTTTCCTTTATTCAACTGAGATTTCATTCAAATTGCTGCATAGCCAATACCCACTGAACATACAGCACCCTGTTGAAAATTTATTTTATTTTTCAAATTTATATTCCGCCCTCCATACTGTCATAAAACAATAATACAAATTTGCATAATAAAACACTCCCTCCCTCCCCACAACCCTACCCAACACCCCAACCAACTCTCATCTCTGCCAGCAAAATGCTCTTCCAAATAAAGTTTTACACTGCCTCTGGAAGATGGCTCAGGTGAACCTCCCTGGGAAGGGAATTTCATAAAACTGTAGCAGCAGTCGAGAACACCCTCCTGCACACCCCTGCCTCACAAACAAGGTTAACAGATAGAACCTGCAAAAGGGTGCCCCGACCAACAGCAGGGACGGCGACGGAACATGCAGTTACCTGCGGAACCATCTCACCCCTCGTGTCCTCTGTGGTCGGCCGAGGATGCCCACTTGGAGGTCCCCCGGGTTTCCCAGGTGGCTATGTCCGAGAGGACACTCTCGGTGGCCAGGGCGCGGCTATGGAACTCCGTCCCAGTGGAGATTTGCCTCTCTCCAGATCTTGCTTCTTTCCTTAAAAAATGTAAGACCTTGCTGTTTCACCGGGCATTTAATGAAGGGGACTGTTAGTGGGTGGGATTTTAAGGGGTTTGTTGTTTTATGGGGGTTTTCCCGGGTCTCTTTTTGGGGGATTTTAATGTGATTTTATGGTATGGGTATTTGTTTTGTATATATTATTATACTGCTGTACACCATCCAGAGCTGCCATTGGGCAGAGAGGGGGATGGTATAAAAATGTTTAAATAAATAAATAAATAAATAAGACCCAGACCATTTAAAGATTTAAAAGGTCAAAACCAGTACCCTGAATTGCACCTGCAATGCTATAGGCAGCCAATGCAGACTTCAGAGCACAGGTGTCATGTGCTACAAGTGACTCATCCCCAAAAGATGATGAGCCGCTGCATTCTGCACCAGCTGCACTCTATGTGGGGCTGCCCTTGAACAGTCAGCAAGGGCAGCCCCATATATAGCACATTACAGTAATCTAGCCTCGAGGTGATGAAAGCATGGACGACACTGGCCAGATCTGAGTCAGAAAGGAAAGGACACAGACTTCTCGCCAAATGGAGTTAAGGAAGAGCACTCCTGGGCACCGCCGCCACCTGACAATCCAGGTGCAGCAAGGGGTCCAGAACCACTCCAAGGCTGCGAACCCAATCGGCCAGAGGGGACCAGACCCCATCAATAACAAGAATCCCAACCCTCTCCAAGACATAGGACCGGCCAACCATCATCCCTTCCATCTTGTCAGGATTCAGCTTCAATCAGCTTCCCCTCATCCAGTCCCCAACAGCAGCCAGGCATCAGGTAAGCACTGAGATTGCAAGGCCTGGGATGGATGAAAAAGCAAGGTAGCACTGAGTATCAGCATACTGATGACATCTCACCCCAAACCTCCAAATGACCTCGCCCAGTGGCCTCAGATAAACATTAAACATTTGGGGAGACAGAATAGAACCCTGCATGACACCACTGGGAGATCCCAAAGTGACAACGAGCAATCGCACGTCACCACCCACTGAGACCTCCCCAACAGGAAAGAATGGAACCACTCAAGAGTGGTCCCATACACCCCAATAAGTCTTGCAGTCGTGTCAACACCACCTCAGCATCAACTGTATCAAAGCCACTGAAAGATCTAACAAAATCAGTACGGCAGAATTCCCCATGTCCATCTCAAGTGGCATATCATCAAGCACAAGCACAGTCACTGTGGTATACCTAGGACAAAAACCTGACTGAAATGGGTCCAGGAATCCAATGGCATCAACGTAAGTGTGGAGCTCACGGGCAAACACCCATTCAATAACCTTCCCTAAAAAGGGGAAGTTAGAGACAGCCCAACAGCTGGCTGGAGAGTCAGCATCCAAAGATGGTTTCTTAAGCAGGGGCCAGTCCACCGCAGTTTTAAGGGTGCCCGATACCCTTCCCTCCCATAGGGAGGCACTGACCACCCTAGCCAACAATTTCCCCATCGTCTCCCAACTGGCTTTCACTAGCCAGGATGGACAAAGATTCATGTCTGGTTGCCCTCATTGCCCCAAACACCTCCCCCGCAACGGTGGACAATACCAATTGAAACCGATCCAAACAAACAAGGCAAGACTGAGCTTCTATAACCCCAAACTATGACTCTGTAGTTGAAATGGCAGCACCCAAGTCGTGGTGCTTACAAGCAATTTTGTCTGCAAAGTAATTAATACAAATGTCAAAGTGGGCAGCAGACGACTCAATTTTCTGGTGAAGACAGACCAGGTTAACCTGGACAAGACACTATGATGGCAGAGAAGAAAGCTCTCTTTGCCACCATCACAGTCATGGCATAGTCTTTTTAAAATGATCGATGCTGAAATCAGTTGGCTTCAGTGCGAGTCAAATGGCATCTGCTCTCTAACTGCCTACCCTCCTGCTTCAACTGCCTCCAGCCCTCTGTATACCAGGGAGACCTCTGCTGACAAAGCAGTGGGAGCGGATGCGTGGTGCAACTGTAGTGATGGACATGGTCAAATAGTGATTCCACAAGGCGAACAGGTCATTGACAGAGCAGCCATCAAGGGTACTGGGTATATCACTGAAAGAGTTCTGGAAAAAATCTGATGCATCATTCTCTAGGGGCAGACCAACCTAACTGATCCACCACCCTGACAAGGGCATAGGAGGCCACGATCCGACCATGACAACGGTGTTATAACCCCCCAAGAATCAAAACCTCCATCTCCAGGCTGGTGCAAAACAACAAATTCAACACGTGTCCTACCTCATGCGTTGGATCTGATATTTAGGGTAGGCCCATGGTTGTCATGGCGACCATTAACTCCTGCTCCGCCTCTAAAGGGCTGGCCTTAGTGTGTATGTTGAAATCAACCAGAACAATAAGCTTAACGTGATCTCAACACCGCCTCTGAGACCAGTTCAGCTAGAGTGGTCAGGGAATCAACTGTGCAGCGGGGTGGTTGGTACACCAAGAGGATCCCCAATCTATCCCCAGCCAAATCCAGCACAAGGTAGACACTGTCTATATCGGATAAATTAAGCACCAGATACCTCCAAAAGGCCAAGGTGCCTTTACAGACCATGGTCACTCCGCCACCCTCAAGCCTCAGCTGATGCTGCACCAAGTACCCGTCCAGCACCACGTGGGACAATAGTGGCCCAGATGCCTTGTCCAGCCAGGACTCTGTAATGCATATGAAGTTGGCAGCCTCATCTTGAATCAAATCATGGATGGTAGATGTTTTATTTGCCACCGACTTTTTTAAACACTTGAATAGGACAATGTCCTACAGTTACAGACCAACTTTTTCCCCAAAACAAAACAAAAACTCTCATGTGAATGTTACAATGTCTTCTGACTACAGACTTACTTTTCCCAAATAAAATAAAAGCAATTTCATGTGATCTTTGCGATTTGTCATGGAGGGCCATAAGAAAACGTGGCTTGATTTAAGAACCCTAAAATGCTTGCTGATTGGGGTGGCCGGAAATCAAAAGTGTGCAAGGGCAAGCACTCACACATCAGCTATGCATGAGGGAAAACTCAGGACACTCGCTTCAGCTTTTTGAAAGACAGCTGGGATGGGAGCTGCCTATGCAAGAACACACCTTTGCATGTTCTCATGTCCAAGATGATGGTAATTCAGACATGCAGGAATATCCACAGATATCCAGAAAAGGGGTGGGGGCATAGCCCCTCTGCTTAATAAGCCTGGGGGCAATAGCTCCCAGGTGATCTGGGAGCTATTCCTGTGACCGTCTTTTCCTGATGTAAACATGCTATCTGTTGCCATTGATCAGCTAAGAATCCATTACATTTTCATCGGCTTTTTTGAAGTTTGCAGAGCTTTTCCTCCTACCATGAAGCGCTCAATCATATTGGTTTGTTTTCTTGTGTTACTTTGACCAAAGCAGAGACCAATTTTATTTTTATTTTTTTTCTGTCTGGAACATAGAAAGGATTAGTTATTGACTGGTTCAAAGTAGTATACAAATGAAAAATTCATTGAAGGTGAATCAGTTTAGAATTGCAGAACTAGCACAGGTTCACTGAACAAACTCACAAGCATCAGCCTCAAATATAACTAAACATTCCCTTGATCTGTTCTAAATAAAAACCTTAATAATGTAAGTACAGGACAAGAATGGAAGCTGAAAGGGGGGAAAACGCCTCTTTTCAGTATTACAAATAAGAAACTTGGTGTCACTGCCAGCTTAGATCAAAGTTTCCTCCTTTGATGAATAAAAGGAGAAAAAGATGGTTATTAGAATCCCATAAGCATTATCGCTGAGTGTCCTAAAAATCCATGTCTTTTGATATTCTCCATTCCATAGCATTTCTGAAGCCACAAATATTCAGGCAGCAAGCTTTCATTTCCTGTGGACACACTAACTTCAATTTTCCTTTTAAATAAGTGGAACTCATAAAGAAATTTGATTTAAAATAACTTGTGAAAAACTAATGATAGGAGTAATGGTTCTAGACACAAAACTTCTGATGCTTTCCAGAACGTGGATATATTTTTCAGGCTATCCGTTCCACCAGATTAAGAGTTTAAACTTCCTGAGTGTCTAAAATAGACTTTTACAACAGCAGTCCTTCATCATACTCCAGTCCTTTGCACCATTCTCTCCATACATAAAACTTGTTTGTCTGGTTGATGTGTCCACGTCACATATTGATTAGCTGGTACTCTTAGAAGCATTTCTCATGCACTTTATACATGGATAAAAATTACATCACAGAGGAGGGCTAATCATTATTACGTTTATAGTAATAAGGATGATTCTACAAAACTCTTAGCACTCAAGTGGCTGAGACTTGGGCATGTAAGAACTTGGCTGAATTAGGGCACATTGTGCAAACAGGGTTATGGTACCACAAGTGGATGCTGGCATTTCCTCCCAAATTCATAAAATATGAATACAGCGGTGGGCAATGGTGCCTCAGGAGTGTCGTGTGGCTCTTGGGTATCTGTATTGCAGCTCTCACCAGAAATGGCTGCCTGGGGACGTGTCCGTGTGCCTCACTCAGGAGCAACAGAAGCGGAGCTGCCATTTCTGCTACTGGAGCACCATGGAGGCCGTGGGAGCATGCCCTGTGCTACTACTGCTGCTGCTGCCCGAACCAACCACACCACCTGGGAGCTAGTGCTCGGCTGTGATGAGCGAGAGTTCGGAGAAGCCGTGCTGCTCCGTCTTAGGATCAGGAGAAACTGCAAACCTATGAAACGCATCTTGTGGCTGTCGATGCTACGAGAATTGTGGTACGCAACTCGTCTCGAGCTTGGAAACTCTGCCCACCCCTGTAATAATAGGAAGAACGTCTCTTCCTTATTTTTATGCAAAACAAAAAGCTTTGTAAACATGAACCAGTATTTGTGAATCTTTTGTGAGCAGCGCGTATGGGCACTTTATATTATATATAGATTAAACCACAGAGAAAACCAATGGATAATCCCTTCTAAATTATTTATAACTTTGAAAATATGGGAGGGGGGACTTTTCCATTTGTAGTAAATTATTTAGTACACTATCAATGATGACAATTTAATAAGGTAACTGCTGAGACAGGCTGAAAAATCACCAACAGTTGGACTTGGTTGTGTTAAATCTCATAAAACATTCAATAATTTTTGGAATAAAAGGGCATACCAAGAGTCTTGACTCCATTAACATCCCAGCTTCCCCCACCCTCCTAAAACTAGTACTCCATTAGAATATGGATTATGAAAAACCAGACATGATGGAGAATGTGTGTATGGGCATGTGGTTAAAAACACAAAAGTGTCGGGGGTGGGAATGCTACTTTAGAACACTCGCCAATTTTGGTATCAAGTCTACCTGAATGTAGCTCAAAAAGTAGTAAGTATGGCTGCATCTTTTCTTTCCTTGTTGAAAGATACATAAAAAGCAGACTGACAATCAATCCACCACACTCTACTTCTACATTCTTGTACTCCTCTCCCCATTCCTGGGTAAAGTCAGAGAGGGTAGACATAAATCTTCAATCACTTCTTTATTCTGAAATATAGACTAGCCCCATTCTATAGGTTTCAAAATATATTAAAGCAGGGGTGGGGAACCTTTTACTGACAGGGCCACTTTGAAACTTAGGCCGCTTTTAAAAGAGGCGCTTAAAAGCGCCTCCTGAGCCCCGCGTTCAGAGGGAAACTGGGCGGGGAGTGTTTACATGCTCCCCGCGCTGCTAGAAGTGACGTGGCGCTTGCAGTCAGCAGCGGCGGAAGCTGGAGATGCGGGGCTTTGAAGCGTTCTGAAAGCCTGAAAAGTGAGGATTTCAGAACGCTCCTCTTCAAAGCCTTGTGTTCCAGCCACTGCCGCCATCGGGCAGCACGTCACTTCCGGCAGCGCGGGGAGCATGTAAACACTCCCTGCAAAGCTTCCCTCTGAACACGGGGCTCTGTACAAGCTCTGAGAGCAACATAGATGTTTGGGATGGGAGTTTTTAAGGGGTGCGTTCAGAAAAAGAAGGGATCAGATCATGGATCCATACCATGCATCTGTCTCTGAGGTTTGTGCTCATGCCCTCATCTCTGCTGAAGCCAGTTTTTCCCCTGAGGCCAGTTTTCCAGCACATGGGGGGGAAGGAACTGAAACCATGGGCCAGATTCAGGAACTGGAAATGGGCCACAAAAGTAACTAGCTACAGGCCACGTTTGGCCCGAAGGCCGGAGGTTCCCTACCCCTGCATTAAAGACTTAAATTAAACCCACTGACATCTCTTACTTCAGGAAACAAGCTGTTTATATTTCATTTAAATAAATTACCAATTTATGATCCCCGTTTCCAAGAACGGTGTTTTGTTTTGTTTTTAATTTCTTAGCAGTATCATGGCACCCCATTCTTTACATAATTTGTATGATACTGCACGCATTACTAAGTCACTTTACCACATTAAATAAATGCTCTACCCAGTATTGCCTTTTTCCAACCGTAGCCTTCCTAGATCTGTATAAAAGTTCAGCAACTACTCCTTAGCCATTCAAAATATCTGTCAATTATTCAACACTTTCCAGAACATTGTTCTCTTTGAACATTTCCTTTATCTCAAAAGGTATAATTTAATTGGATTATTATTTATTATTATTATTATTATTATTGATTTATACACCACCCTTCTCCATTAGAACTGAGGGCGATTTATGTAGACATAAAACCCCAAACCCCACATCAAAAACAAAGGATAGCTTGCATGTAAGATTACAAAAAAACAATTAGAGGTTACAAAAATATTAAAACCTAATTTAAGTTTACCATCTTGTCTCTCCACCCATGCCCCAAACACCCCTTCCCGAAAGGGGTCAGGGCATAACTGTCAAGGAGGCTGTGGGTGCGACCTTTGCTCGGGAAACCATCTCTTGACGTTGACTCCCTGGCCAGTTATCGGCCAGTTTCTAACTTTCCCTTTTTAGGGAAGGTTACTGAAAGGGTAGTAGCCCAGCAGCTTCAGGGGCACCTGGACAGCATTAGCTTCCTTGATCCCCGCAGTACGGCTTTTGCCCGGGTTATTACACCGAGACTGCACTTGTGGCCTTGGTTGACGATCTCCGACACAAGCTGGACCAAGCTAGGTCCACTTTTTTGATTTTATTAGATCAGCTGCCTTTGACACGGTTGACCATGAGATGCTGGTGACCCGCCCGCGGGCCCTTCCAGGGTTGGTGGAATTTTCCTGGACTGGATCCACACTTTCCTGGCCGGGAGAACTCAGCGTGTGGTACTGGGGGACTTTTCTTCATGTCCCTGGCATCTCATGTGCGGAGTCCCACAGGGTTCCATTCTGTCCCCTCTCCTGTTCAATGTGTACATGCAGGTGCTGGGCGAGATCGTGAGAGGGTTCAGGTTTGGTGTCACCAATATGCTGATGACACCCAGCTTTACCTCTCGTTTTCGTCTGACCCAGACCCTGCAGTCTCAGTGTTTACCTGGTGTCTGGCTGTGGTGGTGGATTGGATACGGGCAAGATGCCTGAGTTTGAAACCCGATAAGACAGAGATGATGTTGATGGGAAAGGGAAAGCGAGTGGAGGCCCCCATCACTAATGGGTTGCATCCCTCCCTGGTCCCACAGGTTCAGAGTCTCAGTGTACTCCTCAACTCACAGTTCAACCTAGATTCCCAGATGGCAGCTGTGGTGAGGAGTGCATTTTTAAAAATTACATCTGGTTCGCCATCTTCGACCTTATATGTCCAGCTCTGATCTTGCTACCATCATCCATCACCTTAAGATTGGGCTACGGCAACACACTCTACGTGGGGCTACTCTTGGTGACAACCCGGAGACTGCAGCTGGTGTAGCATATGGCAGCCCGCCTCCTGGTGGGGATGGACCCACCAGTGCAAACACCACCAGTGCTTCGTTCTCTGAACTGACTGCCTATAGTCTTCTGCGCCCGATTGAAGTTGTTGGTCATTACCTTTATATATTTATTTATTTCAGTTTTCTTTTATCCCGCAACCCTTCTGCTCACAGAGCAGCTCGGGGCAGCTCTCATACACACCAACAATTCACAATAAAATACAATTCACAATTTAAAATTCATCAGAAATACTAAAAATATACTAAAAATAAATACACTAAAACGGCAGCACCAGTTCCCCCCCGCCCCCCGTCTCCCTCTCCAAAGGCCTGACGGAACAGCCAGGTCTTACACTGTCTTCGGAAAGAGGGGAGGTCTGGGATCAAACCGACCTCCATCGGAAGGGAATTCTATAGCCCAGGAGCGGCCACCGAGAACGCCCTCCCCATCTTTGCGACCCAGGGAACTTCGAGTCGGGCATCCCCAGCCAACTGCAGAGGCCGTAATACAAACTAGGGCCTGAGGCAGTCTCGGGCCAATTAGGGCTTTATAGCCTACCTGCAGGACTGCCTCACCCTCCAGATTCCGGATTGACCTCTGCAGTCATCCTGGGGCGCCCTTCTTGAGGTCCCCTGGGTGTCAACCATGAGGAGGGCATTCTCGGTGGCTGCACCACAGCTGTGAAACTCCCTCCCATTGGAGGTTCGCCTGACCGCTGACCTCCCCTCTTTCCGTAAAAAGGGTAGGACCTGGTTGTTCCGCCGGGCCTTTGCCGAGGGAGCAAAGGTAGGTTGCCGAGGGATGGGTAGGTTGGGGTTTCATTGGTTTTTTTGGTGGGGTTAATCCTGGGAAATGTTGATTTTAATGAATTTTATTATATGTTTTAAAATGCTGTTAGCCACCCCGAGATGCTTGTAGCATGAGGGGGCAGCATACAAATGGAATTATAAACAAAGAAACTCACACACACACACCTTGAATTGGGCCCGGAAGATAACAGGCAGCCAGTGCAGAGAACAGAGCACTGATGTAATGTGCTCACGACGACCCGTCCACATTAGGAGACGGGCCGCTGCATTCTGTACCAGCTGCAACCTCCAGACTGCCCCAAGAGTAGCCCCACGTAGAGTGTGTTACAGTAGTCTAATCTAGAGGTATTAAAGGCATGGATGATGGTGGGCAGATCTGAGTCCGAGACATATGGCTGCAGCCGTCGCACCAGATGTAACTGGCGAAGTGCTCCTCTCGCCACCGCCTCCACCTGGGAATCCAGGCAGAGTTGTGAATCAAGGAGCACACCCAGACCACGGATCTGAGTGGCCAAAGGGAGCAAACCCCATCAATGATAGGAGTTACCACACCTTCAATTCTATCCACCAACATCACCTCTGTCTTGTTGGGATTCAACTTCAGACGGCTCGCCCTCATCCAGTCCCCGACAGCCGCCAAGCACTGGGCGAGCACTGAGACTGCCGGGGCTGGGTCTGCAGGAAAAGAGAGGTAAAGTTGTGTCTCATCGGTGTACTGACAACGCACGCCGAACCCTCTCACAACCTTGCCCAAAGGCTGCAGGTACACGTTGAACAGGATGGGGGGCAGAATAGGACATAAACCTCCCCTTGGGAAAAGGAACATTTCCCCCCACCACCACATTATTACATTTTTGGGAAAAAATAAAATTATAAAACCATCTTATATATTTGCAAAATAGTAGAGCTGCAAAAAAAAAAGTGGAACTTTACTGCTCCAAACAGCATATTATATCACACTGTTACAAAACAAATGCTATGTGCCTGTGGACTCTGTCATTAAGCATCTATGCACCAAGAACTTGCAACGATTGGTTTAAACATTTGTTTAAAAGGTTTCATCATTTCTGGAGTTCTGATATTCCCCCCGTAACAACTATTATCCATCACTCATATAATCATTTTCTAATTGCCATTTAGGCACAGGGTCATTACACTTGACATTAGAAGACAAATAGAAGAGTACATTTATAATGTAATTCAACCACTGACACAATCCCAATCTCATCTGACATTAAAAATGTGCTGAACCAACCAAATATATTTGGAATAGCCATAGCAAGGGAAACCAGCTATTCTTTTGCTACGCACAAAGCATGTGCAATGTAAAAACAAAAGTGAACACTTCTCCCCAAAGACCAGATTTGACTGCCAGTACCTCACCAACTCAATTGAATGCGGGGGTGGGGGGGAAGGAGGGGATTTTTGCTCAGATACAGCACACGGTCTTCAGATAAATACTGATGTTAATCCATTTTTCCTAGTTGGGTCACTGGAGATACAGGGTAAGGCCATATGAGACTTAAGACCACATTCAGCACCTTGTCCCACATTTTGTTCCATCAGGCTTTTGGCAGTGGGGACTGATGTGGGGGGGGTTTGATAGGTTGGGGTGATAGGGATTAGGTTGTTGGAGTTGCCCCTTCCTTCCTGCACATCATCAACCTCTCCCTCTCTACTGGCTCTTTCCCTTCTGCCTTCAAACATGCCACAGTCTCTCCTATTCTCAAAAAGTCCACTCTTGACCCCTCTGACC